>PVKC010002108.1:0-45516 GCA_004027635.1 Crocidura indochinensis | reverse complement strand
CAGCCACTCAGAGCTCTGCTCAGAAAGGCACGCCCCCTTCCTGTGCCCCGCCCCGTCCCTGGCTGCCACGCCCCCTACAAGTTGCCCCACCCCTCTCCTCCAATCACATCTCTCCCTGATGCTCTTGAGCCCGCCCTTTCGCTCGGCTCAGCCATTCAGAGTCCCACTCCGGGAGCCACACACCCCCCCGCCATGAGAACCACGCTCCATGAGAACCACCTCCATGAGACTCCGCCCAGGACGCGCCCGAACCCGCCCCTCTTATGTCATCCAGTTCCATCCAGGTCCCCGCCTCGTCGCTCTGCCACGAGTCCACCCCCGCCACGCAGCCCCTTCTCCCTCGACCTCCCCTCATGTCCTCCGCCCCCTGGTTTCAAGGTTGAAAGATCAACGGAGCTCTATTCCTCGAGAGTTGCGCCCGGAAAAACCCTTTCCAGCTCCCCTCAGCAGTCCCTGCCCCGACCCCAGAGACCCGCCTCTTCCGGTTTGCGGCCACGCCCCCGTCGATTGCGGCCACGCCCCCAAGCTCACTGGGCGGGGTTGATGATACCTACAAACCGCCCGGGAGCGGGCCTAGACTGTTCAGGCTGGATCCTGCACGTTATCTTTGTCTTCGGTGCACCGCACTTCATTCCCGGATTTGGTCCCTGGTTCTGAACTTTAATAAGCTGGCTGGGAGGGACCTCGGGGTCACGGGCCCAGCAGCTGCAGCTTCTTTAGGAGGTGTCCCACAGCAGCGCAGGGAAAGACAGCAAGGAGCTTGCCCATAGCAAAGAAACTGTGTGAGGGTGGAGATGGGGAAAGTGGGACGAAAGAAAGAGGAAAGTATATATATACTTATATAAGTATATCATGTAGTATAACATTATGTATATAATATATAGTAGATATGTATATGTAGTATATCATATATAGTATAATATATGTAGTATATAATATATATGTAGTATATATGTATATATTACATAATACGTAGTATATAATATATAGTATGTATAATATATAGTATATATACTATATATAACATAGAGTATATAAAATAGTATATATAATATATGTAGTATATATACTATATATTCAGATATATATTATGTAACATATAATGTATTATATATTTGCATATAAATAATGTTTAATAATATAATTTAATTTGTAAATATATATTTATATATAAAGTATTTATAAATATATATTTATATATAAAGTATATACTTTATATATAAAGTAGGAAGGACAAACACTTCTATCCAGCGAAACATTCTCTGAATTGCATTTCTGTGTGACTGTAACTGGGACTTCTGTGACTAGGGTTGGGCATGGGGGTTCTCAGAGAACAGACCTCAAGGTCCAGATCAAGGCTTTTGCTTGAACTTGCTTGACCTCAAACCAGCATAAGCATTTGTCAAAAAGCACTGTTTCCAGGAGAAAGGAAAGTACAGAGGCTAAGGAGCTTGCCTTGTATGCTGCAGACTTTGATTCCATGTCCACCACATATGGGCCAGAACCCTAGTACAAAACCAGAAATATGAACTAATTACTGATAGGTGTGACTCCAGAATCATCACTAACAACAAAAGGTACTAGAAATTTCTGAACTTTAACCCATCCCCCAGTGGTGTTTGCTCCCCAAAGAAATATCTGGAATCAGAAAATGCAGGAGCTGGGACTAGCGAGATAGTACAATGGTTAGGGTGCTTGCCTTCTTTATGACTGACCTGGGTTTGAACTCCAAGCACTACCAGAAGTATTAATTCCTAAGTACGAAGCCAGTAGTAAATACAAGTATTGTCAAGTATTGTCAGCCCCAAATTTAAAAAAAAAAAAGAAAAAAGAAAGAAAAGAAAATGCAGGGATAACATTCATCTTCAACAAGTTTCATGTTCATCTCATCAGTCATTTTCACTTTACTTTGGAGAAAGAGACTTTAGCCATCTCCTGAGGGAAATATGACATTCCATTCCATCTTTGATAAAGAATCAAGTTTACTGAAAAAGAAAAATGAGACCTAGAAACTGACCTCTGGGACTGGAGAGATAGTACAGTGAGGAGGGCACTTGCATTGCATGCAGTCAACCCAGGTTTGATCACTTGCATTGACGTCTCATTTGGTCATTCAAGCCACATTAGGAGTGAGCCCTGAGCACAGAACCAAGAATAAACCCTGAGCACTCTAGGGTGTGGCCCCATCCCTAAAATGATATTGTCCTTTCTCTCCAGTAACCATCAATGTGCTTGAAATCTCTAAAACCATCTCCACCATGCACCTTGGACTATATGTATTCATATTAATTGGAGGGTGGTTCCATCCAGCAGTGCTCAGGGTTTACTCCTGATCCTGTGCTCATAGATCGCTCCTGGTGATGTTTAGGGGACCATACCGAGTGCTGGAATAAAACCAGGTTTGACCACGTACAAGGCAAATGTCTTATCAACTATACTGTCTTTCCAGCCCATTATATATTTATATTCTCTTCTTGCTTTTATTTTGCAATGTTTTTGAATTAATACCAACTCCATTTTGTAGTTGGGAGAACTTAGGCTCAGATAGTCACTAGTGAGAAGTAAAACCAAGGTCAGCTTTCAGCTGCTGAATTCTGAAATCACAATGTTCCCACTGTACTACTCTCTAATGAAGCTTATGCCCCAGGAAGGCAAGAACTGCATGGTAATCAAAAATTAATAGCAACATCTTATGTTTACATGGGACAAAAAATCTTAATTATTTTCCTTTCACCTGTTACCTATTTTTGAAGACAGGCTATATAAAATATTGACTGAAAATGTTACTAAATTGACTGTAATCTTTCCCTATCTTTTGTAGGTAAACTCTAGTCTCACACTACAACTGAGGTAGTCTCTCTCTGCTTCTGTTTTCTAAATTACAGTACCTTTTAGATCATTTTGTTTTCAGGGCCACATCCAGCAGCAATCAGGGGTTACTCCTAACTCTGTTTTCAGAAATTACTCCAGGCAAGCTCAGGGGATCATAAGGATTGCCAGGGATCAAACTCAGGTAGGCCATGTGCAAGGCAAACAACCTACCTGATGTACTATGTCTTTGGCACTTTTTGAAAATGAAATTAGAAAGTAATTTCCTGGAATATTGTAATATTCCCTGTGTACAGGGAAATGCTAGCAAGCCAAGTATTGTGGCCTGAATGGGTAAGCACTGAAGTCTGTTCAGGAGACTGCAGGATGCAACCCATTGAAATCCTTTTAGGAGGACCCCTAGTTCAATATTTCTAGGGGAAATCCCTTAGAGAAAACCCCTAGATCTCCCAGCTGCAGCCCTCTGCAGCCCAGACTCCCTTCATATGACCTACAGTGTTGATCTTTTTGCTGGTCTCTGCAGACAAAAATCTGACAAAAATAGGACCAAGGTACAAGTGACATTTAGTTGCTTTTTCTGGTACTATCTATTATCTATTCTGCACAACACCCACAAATTGAGATTTTATTAATTCCAGCCCTTATTCTGACCTGCAATGCTAATACAGTTGGTCTTACTGACTGTTGGTAACAACAATAGCTACTGTCAGGTGAGAACTCACTTATTAGTACAGTTTATACACTTATGAATGACTCACTTATTAATAGTATTCATTTTTCACCCAAGGGTTTATAAGAATTATCACTATTATACAGGTAATAAAATAAAGACAGTATTTAAGAAACATGACCAATATGTGAGTTCCTTTTGAGAGGGTGGAAGGGATGTACAGTCAAGCAGTGTCCAGGACTTACTCCTGGCTCTGTGCTCATGGATCACCCTTGGTGATGTCCAGGGAACCATACAAGTGCCAGGTTGGCAGCACACAAAGCAAGGGACTTACACTGAACCCAGTATGAGTTTTTAATATGAACAAACCAGGACTCATACCTAGTCTTGTGGTATTTTCCTTCACTCCATCCCACCCTTATACCTCTCTCCTTTCCTCTCTTTTTCTTTTTTGAGGTCAAAGCGGGGTTTACCCCTACCTCTGTACTCAGGGGACCAGATGGAATGCCTAAGATCAAATTCAAGTTGGCCACATACAAGGTGAGCGACCTACCCTATGTACTATCTTTCCAGCCTCCACTTTTCCTTAGAACTCCCACAATCTGTTTACCTGACCTAAATTCCAGTGGAGAAACTGTCCTGTTGCTCTTTCATACAGAGTCTGGAATGCAACTATTATGGCACCATCAGGCTCCAGTAGGATAAAATTTCTGAAGCTGCAACTCCAGCTATTAAGCTATTGAACTGATTATGTTTGAAACGTAGCATTCATAGTATTCATGACCACAAGTGAGAGAGTACTAAAACAATGAGAAAGAGAAGGGGGGACATCGTCAAAAATCCTGTCAGATGATATTCTGCTACAAATGTATTCTGTTTCTCAATTTTGCCCCAGAATTTTTCTTTAAAAATGAATCATGTTGGGGCCATAGCGGTAGGGTGTTTGTCTTGCATGCGGCTGACCCAGGACAAACCTCGGTTTGATCCCCCAGAGTCCCATATGGTCCCCCAAGCCAGGAGCAACTTCTGAGCACAGAGCCAGGAGTAACCCTTGAGTGCCCCTGGGTGTGACCCAAAAAACAAAAACAAACAAACTAAAATAAATAAATAAATAAATAAATAAATAAATGAATGAATGATGCTGGGGGCCATAGTGGTGGCGCAAGCCCGCACTAGCCTAGGATGGACTGATCCATCCTAGGATGGATTGATCTCCGGTGTCCCATATGGTTCCCCACGCCAAGAGCAATTTCTGATTGCATAGACAGGAGTAACTCCTGAGCATCACTGGGTGTGGCCCAAAAAACAAAAAATCATTTGAGGTACTAGGAATGATAGCACAGCAGGTGGGGCATTTGTCTTGTACCTGATCAACAACCAAGGTTCAATCCCCAGCATCCTACATGGTCAGTCCCCCATGCCTGCCAGGAGTGATTTTAGAATGCAGAGCCAGGAGTGGCCTTTGGGCACTGCTGGGTATGGCCCAATAATAAACAAATAAATGATATTAAGAAGATGTAATTCAAACTTATTGTAGTCATAGATGTGCAATAATAAGCTAGTTTCCTATGGATATTTTTGAGTCTTTTAATATACATTACAAATATTTTAGACAATCACATTTTGTGTGTAACATATTTACAAAACAAAATTTATATATTACAATAAATATGAATGAAACAGTGAATCTGATCAACAACAGTTCTGTCACAACCAGATAGTTGAAGGAATGCAAAAACCTGTTGGTCTGCATAAGTTAAGAGGTTGGAAATACCCAGGGATCCAGAATTATATTGTATCTGGAAAAGAAATGAGGGAAACCCCCAATTTAAGTTAGTTAAGCTTCTTCCTCACTGCTAAGAACAGGATGTTGAATGATGTTTTAAACTATGAACATTGATGAATTACTCAAACATGATACAAAGCTAATATAGTTCTATTGTCTCAAAATGTACGTGACACTCACATAAATAGCCTTTTAATTGTTATATGCGTGGTTCACACAATATCTACACAGGGGAATGAATGAGAAAGAAACAGGTCACAGCAACATGTCTCATTCCGATTTTAAATAAGACAAGCACATACTGGAGCAAACATTATTTTATAATACGTTAATAAATAACAACTAGTTTGTTGTGGTTACCTTGAACATTTTGTAGCTGTATATTTCCAAAGAGATAATCGTATGCAGGTTTCACATTGTCAGTAAAAGAGCAAATAAATTATGAATCTTTATAACCCAGAGGGAAAAGGGGGGAATAAAAGATGCTATGCAGGATTAAAATTATTATAAAATATTTCAAACATGCTGCTTTTCTGGTACCTTTGCCACAAGAAAATTAAAATAGAAATTTAAAAAAATGATTGTCCTATAAAAACAACTTTTGAAAGCTTTGCACAGTATTGAGCATGAACCTTTAAAGATTAGCCTGGAAATCTTTCTGTCCATCTGCTTTGCATATATATATATATGTATATGTATATATATATACATACTATGCACATGGTGTGAGTACACCAAGAGGTCTATAAGAACCACAGGAGTACAGCTGCTAATCTTCAAGAAAATCCCAAAATACTGAACTGAAACCCAACCAGTCTGAAGGGTTCATTGTGTGAATGCTGCTTTTCCAGTGGACCCCCCAACTTATGCAACAGTAAAATCCAACTGTAATAACCCAAGGGGGTTCAGTTTCAGGAACTCTGGGAACCTGGTTCCTCAAAGCCAATCCTGATCCACCATCTGATTTGGTGAGCATAGTTCTCTTCTTCTTAAAAGTTGGGGTTGCCCTGCTTTCCCTCATCATGGTCACTCAGAAATGTGCAGGACACTGAATCCCTGGCAGACCCTTGTCCTGCCACTCTGCCATATAACCTGCTTCCAGCAAACACTTTCCTTCTTTCCTTCCTTTTCCTTCCTTCCTTCCTTCCTTCCTTCCTTCCTTCCTTCCTTCCTTCCTTCCTTCCTCCTTCCTTTGCTTCCTTCCTTTCTTCCTTTTTTTTCTGTTTGTTTTTGGGCCACTTCCAGTGATGCTCAGGGGTTACTCCTGGCTATGCACTCAGAAATCACTTCTGGCTTGGAGATGCCGAGGATCAAACCCAGATCCGTCCTGGGTCAGCCATGTGCAAGGCCCCACAACTATGTTATCGCTCCAGCCCCTGAAACACTTTCTTGACTAAGCAAAAGGAAAATCATGACAAAATTTATTTCAAATCAGGTTAACATATGCCATTAAGATTTTGTTTGGTTTTGGTTTTGGTAAGCAACCACAATTTTCTAACAGGGAAAAGAAAGTGGTAGCCCAACTTACTGAGCAGAAACAAGGATTTCTACATTCCTACTTCATTGGTTAGCACTTTCATACATTTGTAGCTTATCCAGAAAGAACTGATGTTAATCACTGGATTGGAGTGAAACACATCCTCCAGTTCAAGTGCTGTTTGCACCTTCTAGTCTCCTTGACCTAGACAGGTAGACAATAGTATGCTATGACCATCATGAATTTCCATTAAGAAAATGCTGGGTGGTGTTCCTGAAGTCTGTGGAAGAAAGCTGTCACTCAAATTACAGCTTTCCAATAAAATCTTAAAAACCATTAGTTAGACTCCACCGTGGAAGCCCATTATCACACCTGGGGGCTCATTATTCTGTTCTCCAACAACAACGACAGGTATTATGTCTTCAAGGCCTCTCTTTTCCATTCCCCCATCACACGCTGAGTGGAATGTGCGGTCCTCTGACTAATGCTGTTTTTCTGTTCTGGATCATTGATGGTGATGGGGCTGGAGAAAACACACATCCACATTCCTTATCCACGAGGAATTAATTCACGAGTAAAGGAACAATTTAGTACTGGATACGTGTTACTGGAGTTTGGGTTTCATCTGTGACATCCTCAGAATGGACACACATAAAGCGTTAGCACAGGTCTGCAGCGGAGAGAGAAGCTCACATGTTAATACAAGGGCTTTTGGCCTTGATTTTCGAATTCAGACCAGGCGTCATTGAGCTCCATGAAGATCATCTTTGCATACTGCTCATAGGGCTGCCCAGTAGCCTTTTGAGGGAAAAACAAAACAAAGCACACTTTAGACATCACGGGCAATTATGGTTTATACAGAAGTTTTCATTCTAGTAAGTGGGTGCTGAGGCACTGACCTGTTTTAATTATGTTTTCTTGTTTTTTTTTTTTTAGCCCCATCTGTATAAGCCAATCTGTGGTTACTATGACTGCCTGAGAATACCCCAACCCTAGAAATTCATTTAAGGCCACAGGAAATAGTCAGTGAGTGAATCATGGAGAACTTATTCAAACTTACACAAACTATACCACTCTGGCCCCAGGAAGAGTGATTATCAACCTCTTTATGCCCACAGACATGCACGCAAAAAGGGGAGAAGTCATTCACTAAGGCAGAAAGCCATGATTTATGTGTAATTTTACTTTCTTTTTATTCATGTTTAGATAGCACAGAATCGTGTTAATGCACAGGTACCAATGTACAAAGTCAGAGAGATAGTGCAGTGACCAGAGCATTTGCCTTGCATGCTGAAAATTGGGGTTTAATCCCCAGGACCACATATGATCACCTGAGCCCTGTCAGGGGCTGAACAGAGTCAGGAGTAAGCCCTGAGCACCACCACCATGCTCAATTCCCCTCCCCACCAAAAAAAGGAAGGAAGGACTCTCAAGCCAATTGAACAAAGTGTCCAGAGGCAGGTCCTCATGTATATGAAAAATTAATTTTCAATAAGGTAATGATAAAGAAATAATAAATGGAACAGAAACTAAGGACTGCCTCCAGTAGGAAGTTTACCATGGGGGAGAAGGAGGTGTTGGGACAGTGGTCATGAGAAGCAGACACTGTAGCGGTGAGTATAGTACTGAAATATTTTAAGCAAGAAATCTTACTGTTAATAGCACTGTAACCCATAGCACCAAAACTAAAATTTTAAATGGGAAAAAAATAGAAAATCAGATTTCCACCCACATGTGAATGATGCACTAAGCTACATGTTGAAAGGAGGATGTCAGGAGAGGAAGACAGAAGCAGGTGGAAAAGGGGGTCACTCACTTTGTCGGGGTGCACCACCAGCACAGCTCTCCTGTACACCTTCTTCACCTGCTCCGGCGTCACCAGGTCAGCCATGCTCACCGGTTTCCACTTGGTCTCCCCCTCCCACAACACTGTGTGCATCGTGGACAGCAGCGCTCGGATGTTCCTCTCTTTGCCTTCGATCCACTCCAGAATCTGAAAGTATGGGGAAAATTGAGAGAGTTAAGACCTGGGGGCTAAAGGGATGGTTCAAAGGGCTGGAACATAATAAGCAGGAACCCTAGGTTTGATCCCTGGCACAAAACAAAAACAGAAAAGAAATTCAAATGGATTTTGAGTATTTTGTGTATTCCATCTTGCTCTGTCATCGTCTAAGAATTTGGGGTGTCCTAATGCTCATGCTGACTCCTCATCCTAAGGTTCATTACATCTTCCTACCTGTTCTTCCTGGATAACTCCTTCCATGCTTCCAAAGCCTATACTCAGGGGATTTCTGGCTTGCTTTTTGAAAGTGTAATTCCCTGCCTCTCCTATAACTGCCACCCACCTTATGGACTCCTTCCTAAACTATAAAGTACAGAATGGCTCAGTCCCTGGATTCAAAGCTGCTGCTCTGTAAAGTAATGACTGCATCCTTAAATATGAAGTGGAAGGAAATTATATAAACCAGGAGCCTCATCCCCTATGGCTGCCTCTCCCATCTTGCCAAGCCTCTGGTCTCATTTTATAGGAAGTGCTAAACCCCGAGCACATTAATATTAGTCTATCAACAAAGGAAAAGATCCTGAGGATGTCTCTGAACCTGGTCTGGATAGAAAGTTCTCAAGGCAGCATAAGAAAATAAATAAGAAGATAACATCCTTATTATCAAGTTATACAAATTTACCTTTGGACCAAAATGTTATCTAAACAACAATATCACTTCTTTTGCTTTGTTTGGTTTTTTGTTTGGGGCCACACTGGGCGATGCTCAGAGGTTACGCCTGGCTCTGCACTCAGGACCATACAGAATGCCAAGGATCGAACCCAGATCAGCTGGTACAAGGCAAGCACCCTATCCACAGTACTATTGCTCTGGCCATACAAAATCACTTCTGAAGAGTTCATGGGGTTCTTTTGAACAGAGAAACAAAGAAAGCCATTGCTACTGCACTATGGAGTGAACATATTAAAGAAAATTTAAAATCACATATTAAAGTGACTTTGCCCAAGTCACTGTGCTATTAGAGGACACAGGGTAG
Organism: Crocidura indochinensis; assembly: GCA_004027635.1. Lineage (NCBI taxonomy): Eukaryota > Metazoa > Chordata > Mammalia > Eulipotyphla > Soricidae > Crocidura > Crocidura indochinensis. The sequence continues at coordinate 35,715 of PVKC010002108.1, read as the reverse complement.
GCACCAAGTGAAAGACCCAGCTGGAGCTCTAGCACAGCGCCCCCTAAAGGCCAGCCTCACACCAATGCTCCACGCAATGACCTGGGCAGAGAGAATCCTTCCACAGGGGCTGGCCCCAGCTCACGCACCTTTAATTTCTCAGGATCCATTTCCTTGGCCATTTCCTCCTTCCTCATCTCAGCTATTGTTCGAGGCCCTTTCTTGTCTTTGTGTGCACTGAAGCCTTGGCTGGAGAGGAGGTCTTCAAAGTCGGCTGCTTTTTGTTTCCCTTCTGCAAAAAAGATTTGGAGTAGTCGATATTACAGCTTGTAAACATCCCATCATATAAATTTTCATAACACTGAGAGTCATCTTGATTAGTAGGGGCATGAGACTGTTTTATCCATTTTACAAATAGGGAAAATGAAGTTCAGAGAACTTAAGAGATCCATCGAGAATCAAACAATACATCCATGACAAAGCTAGAATTTGAAGTTGGAAAATTAGATGAAATTGAGCTGCACTTACACAACTCCATTGTTTTAAACTGAATATTCTCTTGATTTCCATTCCCTCAATTTACCTCAGGCATACAAGCTTGTATCATGATGTCACTAAGATCCACGTTTTGGTACCTGAATTCCATATATGCCAACACTCTTCCTGCCCACAGCCGGTAGACAATTCTAATTCATGAAGAATACTCTTCCCCGCTAAGTTTGGTTCTATCTTCACAAAGACCAAAATTCCAAAGTGAGACTTCAAGCTACAGCAACTGTCAGTAGTATGAATATCGAAGAAGCTATTTCTGTGTGCCTCAGTGCCCTCTTCTATAACAGGGGTGCTGGTAATACCACTGTTAACTTCATGTGTTTCTTTTGAGAATAGAACAGATATCATTTTAAAGGGCTTAGAAGTAAAGACTGGTTATTTATTTATTTGTTTGTTTATTGGTGTGGGAGCTATACCCAGCAATTCACAGGGATTACCCTAGGCTCAACTCAGGAAACATTCTTAGTAGTGCTTGGGAAACTATATGGAGTGTCAGGGATCAAACATAAGTTAACTATGTGCAAGGCCTTACCTGCTGTACTATCTCTACAGCCCCATAGAACCTGATTATTTAAATACTTGTAACATTAAAACAAAGCAACCCAAACTGAGCAGTCAATGTCTAACCAATGTCTAATGCATACAGGCACTAACATGTAAGTGTTCTGGGGTTAGGGATATTGGCTATCTTGTATGCCTCAGTGTCTCCGTTTTCTGCACTGAAAATGCTGTATAAATATCTGCTAAGTGAAGACAGTCACTTCACATAGACTCAAAATCATCATGGGGAATGTTCTCTATATTCCCGACAAAAGAATTCCTATTGTGTGAAGCACCTGGGCCAGACCCAGGGTCATTGGACCTACTGAGAAGACCTCTGGAGCCAGAGTGCCTGGTTCACATCTTAGCTCTGTGACTTACTTAGGGCATTTCTACATTGGTCTTTCTCACCGATTCACATCTGTTAACAGGAGATGAACAATGATACAAAAGTAATACATGAAAACTGCTTGAGACACTCCCTGGCATGGAGTGAGCACCTGACAAATGTTAACTACAAGTAGTTGTAAAAGTAAAGATTGCTTCTTTTCCAAGTTCCCCAGAGAGAAATGACTGTTTTCTCATCATGTCCTTCTCCATAACATCCTTGGGTGGGATCAAGTCAACTGGAACAACTACCAGCCAGTTAAGAAGAAATAGCAAATGCCTAAAATACATATATGCCTCTCACATATATACCGGTATAAATATAAAGTGTTTAAAACATACTTTCTTAAAGCCAGAAAAATAGTACAACAGGTAGGATGTTTGCCTTGTATGCAGCCAACCTAGGTTGGATCCCAGGCAGTCTGTATCATCAGTTGCCAAGCACTGCCAGGAGTGATTCTTGAGTGCAGAGCCAGAAATAAAATCTGAATACCATCAGGTGTGACCACCAGTTCAAAATAAATCAACAAATAACATACTTTATTTTCTACCCTCTCTCATAAAAGAATGACAACTTTAAGATCACATACACTTCCATTCACAAGCATCCAATATTCATCTAGTTCCTACTAGGGGTCAAACATTAGGTACTAATGATAAAGTAGAAACAAATAAAGCATAATTCCTGCCTTCCTCCCCTCGTGAAGGAGATGGGTAAGCTAGTGTGCAGCTGTAAACACCATGTGTTGGAAACACAGTAAAATCAAGGGTCTTACTAACAACACCCAGGGAGCACAGATCACGGTGTCTCTCTCTACAATGATCAGATTGCTTCAGGAATATACCAGAACACACCCAAGAAGAATGACAACAAAGCCAGGCTGTCTGGTGGTCAACTTGCACCCATCGTCCTTACCCAGATTAGCAGGTCCTTTGCCTCGTTCACTCTGTCCACCCGGAACAGAGGAGAAGCTCACATTATAGTTGGGTCGGTTCTGGGGAGAGGAGTGAGGCATGCCAGGCTGGGGCTTCGATTGAGTCTGCTGCCAGCTGTAACCAGCACCCTGCTGCCACCCGCTGCCCATGGGCTGGGGAGAAGCTTTCTGGGGTGAGCTGAGAGGTGGGAATCCTCCACCCAGTCCAGTTGGTGTGGTGGGTTTGCTGGCAAATGAAGCGCTGCCTGGAGGGGAATAGAAGAGGGAGAGAGTGAGAAAGAAGGCAACATGATTTGGACCAACCTCTGAATTTTGTGCCCAAGTTCAAGTTGGCAGGAGCATCAATGGAAATTGATTTCACTGACAGCATCATTTAACATTTTGTGGCTTGGAATTGACAACTGATTGCAAGCACAGATGAACTTTTTCCCCCCTCTGGATGGGCAAACCACAGCTCAGAGAACTAAGTGATTTTCTCAAAGACACAAGTTCTGACTTGCTAGCACAGGACCCAAGCCAAAGGACACCTGGCTCTTTCCATGAGGCCAATCCCTTCCCTTCTGCCCTTTTGCTTGTTTGTTTGTTTGTTTTTCGGCCACACCTGGTGATGCTCAGGGGTTACTCCTTGCTATGCACTCAGAAATTGCTCCTGGCTTGGGGGACCATATGGGATGCTGGGGGATCAAACTGAGATACATTCTAGACTACCGCTCCGCCCCCACCCTTTTCACCTTTTTTTTTTTTTTTTTTGGTTTTTGGGCCACACCCAGTGACGCTCAGGGGTTACTCCTGGCTATGCGCTCAGAAGTCGCCCCTGGCCTGGCCTGGGGGACCATATGGGGCACGGGGGATCGAACCGCGATCCGTCCAAGGCTAGCGCGATAAGGCAGGTACCTTACCTTCAGCGCCACTGCCCGGCCCCCCTTCTCACCCTTTTAAGGTGAAATTCTTCCTCAATTCTACTTCTTTGCTGGAATAAAAACTACTAATAGACACAATAGAATGTTCACACCTTGAGATATGACTTACACTTCAGTTATTGGGATTAATCATTGCTTGTTTAAATGCAGGTGGCTAAGGATACACAATGGTGTTTTTGAAATATCACAGGGAGGATTCAGTTTCAGACTTGAGTTCAATTTCATGAGAAATTAACTCAACCAATATTGTGACAATTTAGAGCAAGGCAAAGAGTTTTATTGAGCTTTAAAAATAAAGATTGGTGGTCTACACCTGAAAGTTTTGTAGAATTTTGATTCTATAATCTCTTTTTTTTTTTTTTTGGTTTTTGGGCCACACACAGTGGACGCTTAAGGGTTACTCCTGGCTATGCGCTCAGAAGTCGCTCCTGGCTTGGGGTACCATATGGGAAACCAGGGGATCGAACCTCGGTCCATCCTAGGCTAGCGCAGGCAAGGCAGGCACCTTACCTCCAGCGCCACCTCCTGGCCCCTGATTCTATAATCTCTTAACTGTCAAATACTCACTGCATATATGCTAGATTGTTTCCAAACTACCAGGAAGACCAGTAGTGGCTAGTGTTGAAAGGAGAGGGAAGAGAAACTAAAATATGGCCATCTCCAGAAATCCTTTCTGGCCCCAAACACAAAGTGGCAGCAAAGCAACATTGATACAGTAGTGTTTGGATGTTACTCCCAGTACTATGCTCAGGGACCATGTGGTGCTGGGAATTAAACTGAGGTCAGGGGCCGGAGCAATAGCACAGCAGTAGGGCATTTGCTTTGCATGCAGCAAATGAAGACAAACCCTGATTCAATTTCCAGCATCCCATATGGTCCCCTGTGCTTGGCAGCAGCGATTTCTGAGTGCAGAGCCACGAATAACCCCTGAGTGCCGGCAGGTATGACTCCAAAACCATTAGTTGAAGTCTATGTCATTTTTAAAACATTAATCTTGGAAAAACAACAACAACAACAACAACAACAACAACAACAAAAACCAATCTTAGAATTTAAAGTAGCATTTTCAAGGATACATAAGATTTAAGTTCCCAAGGAACAATACCAGTTTTTTGTTTTTTGTTTTTTTTGTTTTGTTTTTTGTGTGACAGCAAGGATTTCTACTCATGGCTCGGAGACAGACTTGAGTGTGACTCCTCTTTACCTGTTAAGTTTGTACCCAGCGCCCCAAGGTCAGCAAAAGGATCCAAAGTCTGGGGCTTGTTCTGATGGGTGGGCGTGCCATGAGAGGATCCTGTGGGGCTGGTGGCGGCTGACTTGCTTCCCATCCCAAAACCTCCTGAAAGGAAATGAGCATCACTGAGAAAGAGTTTGTTGTTTAGGCTGAACTCTGAAATCTCAATTCCAGAGTGACGGCTCTATCTCCTAGGCACAACAAGCATGGGTTTAGAAATATGTTAGGGGCCGGGCGGTGGCGCTGGAGATAAGGTGCCTGCCTTGCCTGCGCTAACCTAGGACGGACCGTGGTTCGATCCCCAGGTTCCCCATATGGTCCCCAGTGCCTGCCAGGAGCAACTTCTGAGCGAATAGCCAGGAGTAACCCCTGAGCGTCACCGGGTGTAGCCCAAAAAACAAACAACAACAACAAAAACAACAACAACAACAAAAGAAATATGTTAAAAGTTGCTAGATCTCGTTTCTCTGACTTAAATGGATGCTGACCTAAAACAGGGACAGGGTACAGAGAAGGTATATGTCATTTCCTGTGAACTATTACGCCAAGTTGTTTACTTCTCAAGTCACTTAAATTCCTTATTTCCTGGTGAATTTGGGGTCAAGTCTGGGTTTTTATTCTATGATATTCTAACTGAGTAACTTTAGGAATATTGCTTAAATTCTCTGAGCTTCAGCTATTTTTATATGTTAAATAAAGAAACACCAATTTCTTAAGAAAACTGCTGTGATATGCACAAGATGCATATGCTGAGGGGTGCCTTTACTTAGTGCTAGGAAAACTATTACACAAGATAATTCATTAACTCCCCCACTGACCATGAAACTGTCTCTTTATGGCAGACAATTCCAGCCCTTAAACAAATTTGCTGTGAGCAAAGACTATTCAGCACCTAAAGGTACCAGAAATTTTCCTACTATGCATTTTACATAATTACTCAGCTCAATAGGATAAGAATTATAAATCTTATTTTACAGGTATTAAAAAGTGAGGGAAGACCTATTATTTTAAAAAATGCATGCATGTGTGGAGAGACAGAGAAAATGTACAGGAAAGCATACACTGTTCATGTAGCTGACTTCTTTATTTTTCTTTGATCTATTTACATTTTGAGTGTTTGGGGTCATATACCCTGTAGTGCTCAGGGGTTATTCCTGGCTCTGTGTTCAAGAATAATCCCAGAAATGCTAGAGGGATCATATAAGTTTCTGGGGATCTAAGGAGCAAGTACAGGACTTGCCTTACATACAGCCAACTCCAATTACATTACCAGTATCACATATGGTTCCCTGAGCCATGTATTAATCCTGAGTACAGAATAGAAATAAGACCTTGACACCATGGGATTTGGCCCAAAAATTCAGAGGCAGAATAAGGATTTGTTCAAAAATAAATACTAAAACACATCTAAATTTAGAAATAATTTTATAAATAAACCTAAATATGTCCCATTGTTTCATGATGTCAACACAAACATTTGGCAGAAGAGACTTAAAAAAGTAATGAAAGACGAATGTCATGGGGCCGGAGCAGTGGCACAAATGGTAAGGTGTCTGCCTTGTCCGTGCTAGCCTAGGGCGGACCACAGTTTGAGTCCCTGGCATCCCATATGGCCCTCCAAGCCAGTAGTGATTTCTAAGTGCATAGCCAGGAGTAACCCCTTAGCATCACTGGGTATGGCCCAAAAACCAAAAAAAAAAAAAAAAAAAAAAAAAAAAAAAAAAAAAAAAAAAAAAAAAAAAAGAAGACAAATGTCAGAAAAAACCAAATCAGTGATACTCCCACATTGATTGGTTTCTGGGCTGAAAACTCTGGGCCTTTTTAAAGGGATGTGGGCAGCCTTACCCCACATCCCAACCCCCATTCTGCCAGAAGGCCCCACTCACATCTCATAGTCTCTAGCATATAAAGAGTCCAAGTTCATGACTAATCTCAAGAGATGCCAAGCCAAAGAATCAGCAAAGTTCAGTTCCCAGGGTGTACAGGAGCATGCAATCATATATGTGACTGCATGACACCTCTAAATTTCACAGTACTGACAGTTCAGTAATAACACAGCAATTTAGATGAAAAGTTACATAGAATGCTGCACCATTGTGAGATAAAACAATTTTCTACAAAACTATTTTTTGATAATTCCATTTGCCATTTTATTTTAATAAGCAATATATAGATTATTTTGTGCCTTCCAAAAGGGACAGGTTTGGTGTTTAAGGGGTGGGTGGTAAACTAGGAACTTTGATGGAGGGAAGGTCACACTGATGTGGAATTAGTGTTGAAATATTAATTCCTGAAAAACTATTATGAACAACTTTGTAAATCATTGTTTAAATAAAATGTTAAAGAAAGTTAAGTAAAGTAAGTAAAAAAGTTAAGAAGATTAAGTAAGTGAAAGTTAAGAATATTGAGAGCGGGGCCCAGGAGATAGCATGGAGGTAAGGCGTTTGCCTTTCATGCAAAAGGTCATCGGTTCGAATCCCGGTGCCCCATATGGTCCCCCGTGCCTGCCAGGAGCAATTTCTGAGCATGGAGCCAGGAGTAACCCCTGAGCACTGCCGGGTGTGACCCAAAAACCAAAAAAAAAAAAAAAAGAATATTGAGAGCACACAGATCTACCATGTCATCAGAAACAATATACCAAAGCTCTGACATAATGTCTTTAGTTTACTGAATAGATCTATACTAGTCTGTAAGGACTCTCACACAGTAGGTAGGATTACCCTTTAGTATTTGGTTAAAAGTACACTTGGGGCTAAAGGGATAGCATAGTGAATAGGGTGTTTGCCTTGCATACGGCCAACCCTGATTCAATCCCCGGCATACCATATGGTCCCCTGTACCAGCCAGAGATAACATCTGAGTAAAGAGCCAGAAGGAATCTCTGAGTTCCCTGGGTATGGTTCCCCCACAAAACTATAAACTAAAACTAAAATAAAAAGAGTACACCAAACATTACCTTCTGATATTTACCTGGTTTAGCATGCCAGTCCCAACCTCCTGAAACATCTGGCTGAATGTTCACAGCAGGTGTACTAGAAGCTGAAAATGGAGAGAAGTAAACACTCAGCACACAATACTCAGAAACCACTGAGTTCACAATGGTAACAGATGGCCCTCATAGGATGTTTGCATGGCCTGTCAAGATCTCAAGTCATTCATCTCAACCTCTGAGCGCTTGTCACGTTCTCAAACACTGATCAAGTATACTTCATCTATGTTTACTTACTTGAGTGTTTGAAGAGGGCTGTGGCAATATTGCTTACCACAGTTTGGGTGGGGTTAATCTCTAGACATTTTGAGTTACAACTGTGTACGTGTTGATCTCCATTAAATTGTGAGCTCTTTGAAGATAAGAACTACTTTATTTATCTCTCTGTGTTCCACCTCTCCATTCAACAGAAAGTCACTTTCTGGGCAGAGGTATAAGGAAAAACTCAATTCACCTTAGGTCGGTGTTAACAACTACATTGCATGAACTGAAGCTTTATTAACTTTCCCATGTCATAAACTGAAAATGGTATAGCATGTGTATTAGGTACTGTTGCTCATTCAGTATAATGATGTCAGATTCATCCTGTCAATTCAACCTCACTACACCTTAAAAATAGACTATGCCCCCCCCCAAAGTTCAAAATGTAGAATGTTCAGCTAAAGAAATTCTCAACTGAGTAGGACTAGGTAAAAATAAGACATGTTGGTTGTTTGAATAAGTTGGTTCTGAATTTATAAAATCCAAACAAGATGGGTCAGTGGTTGAAAAAAACAATCCAAACAAGAAATAGGATGCTGGGTCAGAGAGACTTTAGCCATCTCCTGAGGGAAATATGACATTCTCAATACTATGTATGCATTGTTTTACATGCATGAGTCCCAGGTATGGTTCTCAACAACGCATGATCACTGAGCACAGAGCCAGAAGTAGTTTGAGCACCATTGTGTGTGGTCCAAAAACCAAAAATTAAGTACAAAGGATGCTGTAAGAAACCAATTCTTCTTAAGGGATCTCTAGATTCTGTCCATAAAATAAGTACAATTCAAATACTAAACCAACATTACAGTATGACTAAAAACACACACATCATGTACATAAAGAGATGTGCATTAGTCTACCCTACCAACAAAAGAGTCATCAAATCACCAAGACTGCATTACCATGCCTTTTATTCATCCCTTTTGTCTGCTTGTGCCTTCCGATTAAGTAAAAAAAAAAAATCAAAGTCAATATCAACAATAGGTATTCTTTCCCTCTATATTTATCTTCCTCCACAGTAATTCATGAAAACTGCTGTGAAAATTAGCTCATTTTGCTAACAATTCTTGTCTTATTTACTCTGAACTCTGATCTTAATTGCATCTAGTTCTGAACTAGAATGCAGAACTAGTTGCAATTATCTTCAACATTATTATTAGGGGCCACTCTCGAGGCAGCAGGTGCCTATAGTAGCAGGTGCCCAGCAGCAAGTGTCTTGCTCACTTTGGATCTGTTGGGAATCCCTTTGCTGATAGGGCCACTCTCATGGTGGCCTGGCTGGTGTCCCCAAACATTATTATTAACCAAGTCTACAAATATGTAGGGCCACCTACTATGTGCAAGGTACCATCATAGATTCTGAAAACAAGAAGATATCTTGTTTGTCCTCAAAAAATTTCAAATCCCTTAGTGTTAAAAAAAGAGATAAATGAAAAATTAATTACCTGATATATTTAACATCTATTTTACTGTAGTTGTTGACTTGGCCTTATACTTGTTTGTTTGTTTGGGCCACACCTGGTGATGCTCAGGAGAAACTTCTGGCTCTGTACTCAGGAATTATAACTGACAGTACTTGGAGGACCATAAGAAATAAGGAAGATCAAACTCAAATCAGGGCAAGCAAGTGCCCTAGCCACTATACTATTGTTCTACTGTTTTTCTAATTATTATCTTCAAAGTAGGGGTTGGAGTTATAATAACACAGTGGTAGGGCATTTGCCTTGCACACAGATGATCCGAGACAGACCTGGGTTCGATCCCGTCATCCCAAATGGTCTCTCAATCCTGCCAGGAGTGAATTCTGAGTGAAGAGCCAAGAGTAACACCTGAGTGGCACCAGATGGCCCCCAAACAAACAAAAACAAAACAAAAAGTAGAGTTCAATAGATATTTGTTGAACTTAAAGGAAGCATTTCTTGCTTTTCAGAAGAGACAAGTTGTGCCCGGTGTAAAGTGCCCCCAAGGAATTGGAAATGGGCAATCTGATGGCCTATTCTACCCTGTAAATCTCTCCTATATTGTTCTAAATGAAGACGATGCAGCCTATCTGACAATGGAATTGTTATTGCTTTCCTAGCAATGATAAAGGAAAATTCTCTCCATTCACTGGCATGAAACAGGCACTCATGAGAAGCCTGGTCACCAAAGCAAGGCTGTAGATCCTGGCTTAAATAGGGTGAGAAGCAACATATCCGAACTAGCTGACAGAAAAGAAGCAGAAGTAGAAGGGTTTGTCAAAGTGTGAGAGAACACCTATGCCTGTGGGACCACACGTAAGAAGCTTCTCCAAACAATACAGCCAGAGGGTTTAGATTGGGGAAATATCTGACTTTATAAATGCTACCACTGTGCATCAAGAGAGACAGGGAGGAAAAAGGAGTTAATTCACTTCATAGTGACATCTTAGAAAGGAAAATAGTGGGGCCAGAGAGACAGCACAGGGTCACTTTGGGTTTAGTCCCAGCACCTCATAAGGTCTCCCAAGTCCACTGGAGTGATTCATGAATGCAGAGCTAGTAGTAAGACCTAAGTACAACTAGGTGTGCCCACCTCAAAAAAAAAAAAAATTAGGGAAGAAAGCACTTGCTCTCTGTGCTGTGAATTCCTATAGATACTGAGGAAACATGATCCCCCCAAAAAGAAAACTTTAACATCCAAGTTATTATTCAGTCTATTAGAAGTTGAAGATGAAAATGCAGAGTGTGAAGGGAAGTGGGTCTAGGTTTAGAAAGAAGATGGGTGAGAAATAATGAAGAGCAGGAGTCATGGAGATTCAGGAACACTGGTGGTATTGTTAAGGAAGGACAGAGCTAAAAATCCAAACCACAGAGTCAACAACACTGAAATCACAAGACCCAGACTTTAACAACCAAACTAGAAAAGTGCAAGTCAACCGAACTTAAGAAGGTGGCAGGCTGGAAGGAAAGCCTGGGAAGGAACCTGGGAATATTGGTGGAGAGAAGCTGACACTGGTGGTGGCATTGATGTTGGAACAATGCATGTCTAATAAAACTCAACTATGGGGTCCGGGAGATAGCATGGAGGTAAGGCGTTTGTCTTTCATGCAAAAGGTCATCAGTTCAAATCCCGGTGCCCCATATGGTCCCCTGTGCCTGCCAGGAGCAATTTCTGAGCATGGAGCCAGGAGTAACTCCTGAGCACTGCCGGGTGTGACCCAAAAACCAAAAAAAAAAAAAAAAAAACCAAAAAAAAAAACTCAACTATGAATAACTTCGTAAATTGAAGTGCTTTTATTTTATTTAATAATTTTGGTTTGGGGGCCACACCTGGTGGTGTTCCTGGCTCTGTGCTCAAAAACACTCCTGACAGGTTCAGGGGACCATATGAGATGTCAGGGATTAAACCTGTGTTGGCCACAGGTAAGGCAAATACCCTACCAGCTATGCTATGTCGCTGGCCCCCACAGTGCTTTTGTGGAAAAAAAAATTAAAATTAAAAATGTTTTGGGCCCGGGAGATAGCATGGAGGTAAGGCGTTTGCCTTTCATGCAAAAGGTCATCGGTTCGAATCCCGGTGCCCCATATCGTCCCCCGTGCCTGCCAGGAGCAATTTCTGAGCATGGAGCCAGGAGTAACCCCTGAGCATTGCCGGGTGTGACCCAAAAAAAAAAAAAAAGTTTTAAAAAGAAAGAAAACAGCAGTCAGAGTTAAGCCCATTAAGTCAACTATGCCCCAAGATTTAAAGCTGGTGAGGGAGTTAGCAGTGATGGTACCTGGAGAAAAACACACCCAAGAGACCAGAATGACTGGACTGGATTTGGACAGAGGGAGACCACAGGAGATGAGACACTGGGGTCCTGGCACACACATTCTCTGAAGGTCTTTTGCAGAACTTGAATTTCCACGAGGAGTTACCCAGGAAAACATTTTGAATAGAATAATGTCATATCTTACATTTTAAGCACATGGGCAAGCATAACCACCTTCAACTATGTCTCTGCATCTTTCCTGCCGAGAAAATTACTTTCCAGTCAAGAGATTCTCTTTGTTGTTTTTTGTTTGGGTTTGGGGTTCCACTACTGGTGCTCCCAAGTTATTCTTGGCTCTGCATTCAGGAATCAGTCCTGATTTCTAAACACCATATTGGGGACCATATGTGGTGCCGAAGATCAAGTGCCAGTCAGTCATGTGCAAGGCAAGTGCCCTACCCACGGTACTATCATTTTAGCCCCCATCACCAAGGGAAATCTTCTTAAGTGGGTACAATTTAAGGTGAGAAGTAAAATTGCTTCCTATTGTCCTATGGCCCCATGACAGGTAGTTTGAGACTTAAGGCCAACTAGAAATTAACCACTCAAGGAGGTCCTGGACTTATTTTCATTTTCAGTCAAGTTGAAATTCAACTTGATTATACAAATTTATTCCTTTGGGCCATCTGTGTAGTTTCTGTGATGTCAAGTTGTTTTGGAATATTCTCTACGCAAGCTTAGGGTGTCTTCAACAGAACACAGCTCTCAAGGTTGAAGTCAATATTTAAGAGCCTTTGACACTAGGAATGAATTACAAGTTCTCTCGCTCCAATCACTGCCCTTTTTTGAAGACCTGTAGTTCTGGCAGCATTACTTAAGAGATAATACTCTTTTGCACTTGCAATTCTTATTCTTCCCACATACTCTTGGTTTTGAATGGAATGTGGGTCGCATATGCAATTCAATTTTTCCTATTTGCCACATTTTAAAAGACACTGATAACATTTAATGATATCTTACTGAACCTAAGATATTCAAAGTATCTTAAGGAATCAGTATAAAAATTCATAAGCTATTTTTACATAGCATTTTGGAATAAGTTTTGAAATTTGGTATGATTATTTTTTTTACACTTAAACTTATATTAAATCAGATTTGCCATATATCTCTCCAGAGCTCAATAGTTACAAATAGCCTGTGGGTTTACATTAAAATAGTTTTAATACCCTGAGGTGTTGTAGTCTAAGCTTTGTTCTGTAGAACACTCATTTTATGGAATGCTCATGTCACTTTTTATTAATTGGTGACTTGTATTTTTCAACACTTCAAAGATTTCGCCAGGGATTGGAGTGAGAGTACAATAAATAATGCACTTGCCTTGCATATGGTTCCCTGCATCCCATGTGGCTCCTGGGGCCTATCAAGAATACTTCCTAAGTGCAGAGCTAGCAGTAACCCCCAAGCACCACCACATGTGGTCCAAACCCCCCAAAAACAAGGAAATAAAATTTTTCTCCAATGCAGATACATCTTGCAGTCAAATAAAATTGGCAGCATTTTTCTTTTTTTCAAAGACAACTACCAACAAATAATTGCACAGCCCAACAAAATATTTTACGAACCCAACAAAGTTAACCAGGCTTCTTTATTGGCATTTCAGAGCTTTACCTAGGTTAAAGTGAATTGGTTCATTTTCAAAAGCAAGATACATTCCAAAACGTTTTCAAAAACCAATGCCCACAAGCTGTTTTCATATGTGATCACCTAGTGAAATCTTTGGATAAACTATATTCTACTGAAAACGTAAAATAGTTCCTTACCATGCACAGTAGGTGAGGGGCTTCTTGTAGGCTGAAGAAAGGGGTCACTGGAAGCATTCGAGGTGCTCAGGAAAGAACCCAGCAAGTCTTGACCTGATGGTTTAGTAGGTGCCCCAAATGGGTCAAAGGTGGTACCTGGAAAGCAATAAAGGAAATAGAGGTGCTTCCTGGTGCTCTTAGTTCATTCATTCAAGACATACTAAATAATTGCCAGGCCAAGTTCTTAGGAAGCTAGGATAATGGGGCCCGGAAGATAGCATGGAGGTAAGGCGTTTGCCTTTCATGCAAAAGGTCATCGGTTCTAATCCTGATGCCCCATATGGTCCCCCGTGCCTGCCAGGAGCAATTTCTGAGCATGGAGCCAGGAGTAACCCCTGAGCACTGCTGGGTGTGACCAAAGAAAAAAGAAAGCTAGGATAATGTCTCCTAAGCTGTTTCATAGGTCATCTTGTCCTTAAAATTTCCTCCATGGCTAACAAGGGAGCCCAAGATTCTTGACCATACATGAAATTATTTCATATTTGTCACAAAGGAAGTATCTGGATTTAACTATTAAAAGACCATCCAGCCTAAATGAAGGTTTTTGGGACTTTGGGCATCTTAATACTGTAAGTCAACCAAGTTTATTGGCTAACAAAAAAGAAAAGGGCAACACAGATAAATTAATAAGTGGCAAAACGAAGAGTAGGCCTTAGGAGGTGCTTAATGGATTGATTCTCTTATGTCTAACATATTAGTGAATAAATGTCAGATGGGTGGGTGTATTGGGGTAGAGGTTGCTACCATTAAAAAAAAAATTCACTGAGCAGGTTTATTTTGTTTATTTTGTCTTTGGGCCACACTCAGATGTGCTCGGGCTTACTCCTGGCTCTGTGCTCAGGGATCACTTCTGTAGGACTCAGGGGACCACATGGGGTGCCAGGGATTGAACCTAGGACAGCAGCATAGTAGGCAAATGCCCTGCCTACTCTACTATCACTCCAGCCTAGGTCTTGTTTATTTTAGTTTAACATTTTTACTGGTTTATCTCTCCCTTGGAAGCTTTTTCTTTTCTTTTTTTTTTTTTATTTTTTGGTTTTTGGGTCACACCCGGCAGTGCTCAGGGGTTACTCCTGGCTCCATGCTCAGAAATTGCTCCTGGCAGGCACGGGGGACGATATGGGGCACCGGGATTCGAACCGATGACCTTTTGCATGAAAGGCAAACGCCTTACCTCCATGCTATCTCCTGGGCCCCACCCCCTTGGAAGTTTAAAAAAAAAATAAGATGCTGCTGACAGAAACAAGACTTTCACAAAGTCTGTGTCCTATGGAATTCAGATGTCGCTTAAAAACACTGTCTCTCAATCACTTAATAGAAACTAGACAATCAATAGTGAAGATGGAAAATGTTGGTGAATGGGCCAGAACTGGAGCAAAGTGAAGCATCCAGGAAAAAAGGGGGGGGAACAACAGAATGGTTCATCATTTCATAGCTTACACTGTCCTTCATAAAAAAAATATATATATGTAATAAAATGTCCCAACTAAGTCTCAGAATCTTCCTAGTAGGGTGGTAATACCATTATTCCAAAGACATTAAAACTGAGTTCCAGGAAGTCAAGTGTTTCCCCAGCAACAAGTAATTAATACAGCTGGAATTCACTCACACTCTGTTTCCGAATATAAGGAATTTCTTAAAGGCATTTCACATTCCTCACCAGCATGAAGTGAATGTACATGATGTGAATGTTAAATGCCTACATTTAACTGCCCTTTAACTTTTCATCATTGGGCAGGAAACAAAATTTCCTTCAGCCCTCAGTAATGAGAGGTCACTTTTTTGTTTGTTTGGAGGCCACACCCAGTGGTGATCAGAGCTTACTCTTAGCTTTGTGTTCGGAAATTACTCCTAGCAGGCTTGGAAGAACCATATGAGATGCCAGGGGTCAAACTGCTGCATTCAAGGTAAACACCCTACCTGCTATGCTATCACTCTAGCCACCCCAGAAGCCATTTTCTTTTCTTTTCTATTTTTTTTTTGTTTTTGAGTCACACCCAGTGCCATTCAGGGGTTACTCCTAACTCTGTGCTCAGAAATGGTCCTGGCAGGCATGGGGGACCATATGGGATGCCAAGATTTAAACCACCTTCAGTACTGAATCAGCTGTGTGCAAGGCAAATGTCCTACCACTGTGCTATCTCTCAAGCCCCAGATGCCATTTTCTTAATGTTTAAGTTTCCAAGTCATCAGCTGATTGCTTCCTGGAATGACAACAACCTAGTCTAGAATAGACAACTAGAATCAAACACATCAATAACCCACTTGTACTAATCAGGAAGGAGATTGAATGTCTGTTCAACTATGACTTCAAGTGGCATACTCTTAGAATCTGGTAAACAGCAGATATTCTTTTGGGAAATGGGTGCTCAGGCAAGCAGTGCTCAGGAGACCCAGGACTCCTTCCAGGCCTTCTTGGCTAACAAGAATGTGAAGGCCTAAAGCCCAAGCTTTGCTATGCAAGGATGACCTGGGCCACCAGAGACACCTCAGAGGCCTCTAAACCATACCTGATGTCAAATAGAGGGGCTTCAGGATATCACCAGGCAATGCTCAGGGGAGTATTCGATGCTGGGGTCAAACCAAGTAAGTCCCATGAAAGGCAGTATCCTTAATTCCTATGCTGTTTTTCCAGCATCCTGCAAAGTAACCTCTTTTGTGTGTGTGTGTGGGGGGGGGGGAGGGGGTAGGAACACTCAGCAGTGCTCAGGGGTCACTCCTGGCTCTGCACTCAGGAATTACTCGGGGGACCATATGGAATTCTGGGGATAAGCCTGAGTCGGCCACAAGCAAAGTAAACACTATATATATATATACTATTGCTCCAGCCCCAAGCAGAGTAGTCTTATATGGCAGCAATGACATCCAGTTTTGGCCTACGTGCATCATTTTCCTAACTTAGTACTCCCCAAGCTTTATCCTGTCTGCAAAGTGAGAACACTGATACTTATAAACTCAATACTGATATTTGTAAAAGTTAGGGACACTGAGTTGATCTTTTTATGTCTAAAACTAAAACCAATTAGGAAAAGATACCAAAGTCTCACTTCTTTGTACTATTTTCCTATCAGTTTATGTTTAATTAGAGGCATTCTCCAACAAAAAAATGAATTTCCTAACACCACAACACAAGTTGGCTTCACGCCTCCATTTCCTCCAGTTCTAAATGAGTACAATACTAATAACTATGTATTTTAATGAGAAATAAAATCATGTTTTGTGTTAAATCCTATGTTTAGTAAAACAGAAAGTATGCCATATATGTTGATTGTAACTGTTCACTTCTTAGCCCAATCCTCCACACAGAAAGAAGTACCTAAAGCAACTCCGGGATCAGCATCCTGAAAAAAAAATTTTGGGGGGTCACACCCGGCAGTGCTCACGGGTTACTCCTGGCTCCATGCTCAGAAATTGCTCCTAGCAGGCACGGGGGACCATATGGGGCACCGGGATTCGAACCTATGACCTTTTGCATGAAAGGCAAACGCCTTACCTCCATGCTATCTCCCAGGCCCCCTGAAAAATATTTTAAAAGAGAAAGGTGCTCCATTTTTCTTTTACTTTCTTTCTTTTAGCATGTGTGGGAAGGCAATACCTGGTTGTTCTTCGGGTTTATGATTGGCTTACTACTGTACCCAGGGATCACTCCTGAAAATACTCAGGGGGCCTTATTCCATTCCAGCATCACATGCAAAGCAAGTGCCTTCTCCATTCTACTATCTCTTTGACCCTAGAGAAGATAAAGTTTCAAATTGTGCTGCCCAAAGGAATAGTTCTAGTTCTTACTATATTTCCCAGTTAAATTAATATATAGCCATCCAAGAGATTAATAGGGAGATTGATAAACAGCATCCTTTTCTAAAAAAATGCTTTTCTACTTTACTCCAATATTACACCACAAAACTAAAAAGTATAGTCATACTGGAAAAAATTAACTTTCTGGAGGTACAGGGAATGGCTCAATAACTAAAATCATAGGCCTCTTTATGCATGAGGCCATAAATTCAATCCCTCTGCCACCCCAAAGTCTGGCAGTCTTGGCAGCTCTATTAGAGGAGCCCTGGGTCCATAGTGTGTAATCTCTTGTGCAGAGCTAGGGGAGTGTGAGCACTGCCTTGAAGTATGAAACCCCCACAAGCATGGATATGAGCACCATGGTGATTCCCCCCACCCCAAGGAGCTCTGTTAGCAGAATGTATGCAACTGAGTGAGTGCCACCCCTGGCAAACATGTGTGCAAGAACTTTACACAAAGTATTCAACCCACCAACAAATACCATGTCTACTTGTTCTATCACCATACCAAGCCTGTATAACACCCCTCCACTACCTCTCCACCCCGAAACCTAACAGTGGCCATCATTCAAGGCAACCAAGAAGAGGGAAGGGAAGGAGAGAGAATCACCTTCTCCCACTCTCAGGGTCGGGGATGCAGAGGTGGAGGTGGCAGAGCGGCGTGGTGTTGACTGGGTGGATGCCGGTCCACTAGGATGAAAGACGTCGTCCACCCCAGACTGCCCAGCTGGGGCCGCAGCACCTCCACCCCCAAAGAGGTCACTCAGCAGTTCTGAGTTGGAGGGAGGAGGCGCTGGTGGAGAGAAGGGCTTGCTCACTGCTGACCCTTCGAGGCCCAACAGGTCCACATCCTCTGGCGGTGGAGGAGCAGCTGGCTCAGGCTGCTTCTTGCTGTGCTTCCTGGCTCCATGGTGTTTGTCACCGTTGGCACTACCATGTGGGCTGGTGAGGGTCAGAAGCTCATCGTCTGATTGTTCACTCTCCTGCTTCACGAGGGCTGCATGGTCTTCCTCACAGAAGGTCTTCTCTGATTTCTGATCTAAGACATATCAGGGGAGGGTCCACAAAGGTTTAGTGACTGATGACAAGCTGGGTGATGGGTTTGAGAGGGCACCTGCCTCAACGATAGAAAGAGAGGCAGCAGCCAAGTGATAACAGGCCTGCATTGACTTAAGGGAAACCAGATGTGGGGAAACTGGATGTACTTTCAGCTAAACAGGATGTACTTTTCTGGAAACAGAATGCACCTCTGGGAAGCCGGATGTACTTCCCATGGCATTCAGTTATCATTTGCTGAGACTCTGAAAGGCCACAGAGCACTGGGGTAAAAGGCAGCATCTCTGGGCTCAAAAATCCTGCATTGGATTCTGCTCTGCATATTAGCAGGGCAACCTTGAGAAAACTACTTTCCTTTTGATGTTTGCCTGGAAAATTAGGGGTATAAGTGGCCCCTAACTGCTGTGAGAACTTCATGAGCTGATTCAGACTGTCTTTGACGATTTTATTTTTGCTATTATTGTCTTCTTCCAGGCAATATGTTCTGAATAAAAAAATGAAAACATGTCTTTCAAGACCCCTGCAGACTTCTCTGGCCTTCTTCACCCCACCTCCACTCCTCCACTGTCTGGAGAAAGTCACTTCTGAGCCCTAGATGCAGGCAGGAGGAGGACTTTTCTGAGAGTGGGCTTGATAATGCCCTGGAAGGAAGCTTCCTTTGGGAAAGGTACCAGGAGGCTGGTAAAGGGCTTCCAGGCACGTCTGAAAAGTAGAGTCTGTAAGTCTACTACAAAAACTTGGATATTCAAGGTCTGAGAAATCCACATTTCCCAGCCAGCACTAGCACCTTAGTCTCCATCCTGAAACACAAAGTGCTATGAAAACAGGAAGGCTTCCCTACGTTTGTACAAACTCTGGAAAAATCTAACTAGTACTAATGGGAAATTATTCAATTATTCAATCATCGATCTCCTTTAGGGTTATGCTTAATTGTTTCAGTAAAGCAACACAAATAAGTGTATTTGACTACAGATCGTTGTCTTAGATAGCCTTTGGATTCTAAGCAAAAAGCAACTGACCTTCTTTACATCCAGAAAATGCTGCCCTCCTAACCACACCAGGTATTTAGAGTGGGTAAAAGGTGCATTTCAGAGCCTCCTAGGAATGCTTTCTCAGTTACTTTCCAAAATGGCAACAGAAAGGTCAAAGTGACCTTATTCAAGATGTGAGAAGAAAACAGTAGGAAAACCAAGACAGAGCCAGCAAATCTACCCCTCAGGTGAATTTCACCCTGCTTGACATTTTCATTTTATGTTATGGGTCTCATTTCTCAGCAGAAAAATTTGAAAGTAAGCCTTTCAGTTCAAAGGAATTCTAAAAATACATTTTTCACCAAAGAAGAGAAACTGTATGTAGGCGAAAGCAATTCTGTCTTAGGCTCATAGAGTGGAAAAAGGTAAATCAATGGAAATTTAAGAACATGATGTCCAAAGCCAATTTACCACACAGTTCTCACAATTCCTTTCCAAATTGAACCTGGTAGCTAAACTCAGTGATTGCCAAAGAATGACAAGGAGAAGGGATTAGATTCTCAGAAGAGATACTGAAAAATAAAAGTTGAGCAGAAACCCTGTTCTGGGGATCACTACAATATGTGTTGGGATTGTTAGAACCAGCAGCAGAGCTGGATGAAAAGGGTATTTGCCTTTGCTGCATGCAGAAAGCTCAGTGTGGTTCCAGCCAATGGCTAGAGGCCTCTGTGGGAAAAACCAGGCCTTGTATGTTTTAGAATATTTATTTGAGGGCACAAAATAGAAGCTTTTCTTAATTCCTCTGTGGGTTAGCTATGAAAATAGAAAACCCAAGGAAGATCCTAGAAGATAGCACACAAATTCATAAACATGGAAAAGATGTGATACAGAGATTGATGGACACAGCAGAGAAAGTTAAAGTTCGCTTAAAATGGTTTTGTTTTGTCTGTGTCATCAGACTAAGAGTGTTCATGGAAAGGAGGGAAGCAGTTTCAAATGGTCTGGTTGGAAAATGGATTGAAGTTGGGGGGGCAGAAGTATGGAGGGGCATTGGTAATGGGAGAGTGAGCTGAGACTGAATTGGGATGATTCCTAAGTGTTGCTTTACTTTTGGCTACTTTGGGAATGAATCATCTCTAGAGAAGATCCGAGTACTTAGTCATGTGCTAATAATGTGACTGAAAGAAATGTTTGGAAGTACCTTGCCAACACAGAGAGGAAAAGAAGCCACCTTGCCCTGGATGCCTGGGGTTGTCTGGAGGGAGATCTACAGGAGCCTGTCCTGCAAGACAAAAAGCCAATGAAGCACAGGAACTAAGTGAAGGTTAAAACAACTCAAAACTGCCATGTGGCTCCTACCTCCTAAGGCCAGAGTATCTTGATGCTCCTGGTGAGAAGAGAAGAGGATGCTGGGATTGACATCTTTTGTGCAGTAATGTTCCCATGGCGGGGTTAAGTCTACCACTTTGTCGTGGGGCTGCAGTTCGACGTCCAGAGTCACCTGAAATAGCTGAGGATATTTGTCTGGTACATCACATGCATCCAACTCTGGCCTAGGCAGGAATTTGAAAGAATGAAATTCGTGAGGATCGACAACATCAGAACCACTGTAGGCTACTTAATATTCAGCACCATTGTAGGCTGCCAGTTTTAATTTTAGTGCCTGTGGTATTGGGTATTGGACCCAGGCCTCACATATACACGCAAGTATTATACCACTGAGCTACATCCCTCATACCTGAAGGCTAGCTTTTAGCTTGAGTCATTCTGAGATACATTGCTAGAGAAATTTAATCCCTAATGAATACCTAATTCCTAATGAAAATCCCTGATGAATTACTGAGTCTCAGTTTCTTCATTCAGATGAAAAGAAATGGAGAATATTGTCTCCTCAAAGACTTTGAGTCCATTGCATGTAAAAGTATTTTGGCGAGCAGGATTGATATAAGAATGTACTGGCTAGGCCTGGTCCATTGTTAAAGTAGTGGAACAGGCCTTCAGCCACCTTCCTGGGCCCTTAAGGTTTCCTCCTTCCCCAACTTCAGCAACTTCCACATACCACCGTTCACAAAAACTACCACCTCTCATCCCCTAGTCCTATACTCGATATCGAAGGGTCCATATCAGGGAAGAGAAGTGACCAAGATACTGCTTTAGGGTTGGCATGTGCATTTCAAGGGACAATCAATGCTCTCACCATCCTATGGATTAAACTGCAGATGCTCAAAGAGATACACAGATTTACCAGATTATAGTCTTACAATGCTTTACTCCTTCTGTTACCTCTGATAGAATTTTAGACCTTATTCTTTGAAGTTCTTAACCCATTTTTTCATTCCTAACAAATCATACCCAACTGAAAGTTGTATGATGCATCCCAGCCTTTGTGTGTTGATTAGTCACACTATAAATTCCATAGTACAGGATTCTGGGAGTGCTACCCCATAGTACCTGTGACTCTCATACTCCAGTCACCCAATATTCCATTGCTACTTTCTTTGAAAAGGGTTTCCAGCCTAAACAGTACTCACTTGGTGAATTTTAAGATGTTGGTTTCCAGTGGTATGAATCCTGTATGAAACTGAAGTTGGAATATCTGTGTATTGGTCACCTAAAAAAAGAACATGGGAGAGAGGTATAAACAATCAGTTCCAAGAGAGTTTGGTGATTATCTTGTGGGGAGGGTCAAACAATTTCAGTTTCTATATATGAATTGTGGCTTACCATGACTAACAAAAGATAATCCTATCTGGAACTGGCTCAGTTCATTTCCATACCCTCTCTGCCATGGAATCTGGTGCCTTTTCTCATCAGTATATTGCCATACAAACATGTTATCATCCCATAGATCCCTTTAGGATGTTCTTGCTCTACCCCAATCAACTCATTCTTCAAAGATCATGCCTTCCTAGTCTACCACAATCTAAAAGAAGTGACCCTCCCTAAGAGCATCTTATCCTACTACTAATTTACTAGGAGAGTGCTACAAATGTGGATTTTCCCCCAAGTAAGCTGAATGCCTCAAAGGTAGGGATACAACTGTTGTTTTGTTTTGGGATCTTACTCATCAATACTTGGGTAACTGACAGGAGTGATTGGAGATTGTGCCTGATGGTTCTTGGGGGATCAAATCTGGGGTTCCTGCATATTAAATATATGATCCAGTCCTTTGAGCCATTTCCCCAGCTCCAGGGATAATCTTGTTCTTATTAATCCTAAATTCCCAGGCAATAACAAGCAAAACACATGCCTTTAGCATATATTTGATGAATGAAAATATTAAAGAATTATTCATAATATTCCAGGAGTACCAATATTTCAAATTCTCAATTGATAAAGTAATTAATAGTATTTGGTATAGCCATACCAAGAAATATGATCCCTTCCTATCAAAGGAATGAAGAATTGACATAGATCACAGTACAGATGATCCTCAAAAGTATCATGCTAAGTATTAGAAGCCACTTACAGAAGACCATATACTGCATTATTCCATTTATATAAAATCCCCAAAACTCATTGAGTCTGAAAGTAGATTAGTAGTTGCCTAGGGAACAGCGGAAGAAGAAAGAGCAGAGAAAGGGTTCAGGGTTTCTATAAGGTTGATGAAACATTCTGGAATGAGAGGTAATAGCTGTATCAAGCTTTTGAAAATAATAAAAATCCCCGAATTTAATATTTTTAGAAAGATGTATTCCGTTATATAAATGATCACACCTAAAATTTTGAATAAAAAAAACCATAAAAACTAAAACAAACCCTTGCTTCCACTTCCTAAATAGAAATACTTTTCTAAATAATGATCCAACTGTTACACAATCAGAGCAATACATGCTTCTAAAGAGCAAGATTTGTGAGACATTCTAGGGCTGTCTCCTTTTGACCTAGTTGTGCCAGGAACAGTGGATAAGTCACAACTTGCCTGGCTCTCATTTTCTTCCCTTGTGGAGTAAGGGAGAATGAAATGAGCAATTCCAAAGGTTCTTTTTAGTTCTAAAATGCTAAGTCATTCAAGCCCAAAATGATACCAGAGAAAAAAAACTTTGATATAACCCATAATTAAAGACTCATCGGAGTTATTTCCTGAAACCATACCTTAGCCTGTAGCCGGCTCCCAATGGTTGACCTCATGTGATACATGGAAACAACCACATCTCCTTGCACTGTGATATTCAGGGGAATGAAGATTTTTCCATCTTGGACACGATATTCCCTTTAAACAGACAAAAGTGTGCATTGAAAGCCAGTCCAATCTGGTAGCATCACACGGGTGTCATCTTGTGTGCCTCCCACATAGGGAACCTGTGTTTCTACCCATGGACCCAGGAACAATTTTTTGAGAAAAATAAGGAGTATAGTCAAAGCCAGGGGATGCAAAATGGCTCTGCAGTGGGACAGTGATAGTTTGATGGCCTGCACACCCCACTGTCCCATTTGAACTTCCAGAGAGCAATGAATTGTCCCAACCCTCCTCTACACTCTTCGTTCTCAATAGCCCTTACCTATTGCCTTTTAACTTAAAATCAATCATAATTGCAAAGAAACGGAGAACCCAAAAGTTCAAATGAGATCCAAGAGAAACAACAGGCCCTGCATACCTACTCCCTCAAATTCAGTACATTCCAAGAAAATTATGTTTTCAGTCACTATTCCTTCTCACCACACCCTCTCCCATCTCCCACTGGCACCTGTTCTTTAAAATGACTCCTAAAAGTTCCTTTGTCCTATCACCACAGCCTCCATGGATTTAGCTGAGCTTTTCTCTGATGAACAGAGATGCTGATTAACTCTTTGTCAAGGAGCAGTCACCTCAGAGTCAATCACCTTCATGGGAAGGAAACAATCCGCTGACACAGGCATGGGTCAGGACTTACTTCATTCGTTCGAAATCTGTGCAAGTTGAATAGATTTTGGTCTCTCCAATCAGGACATCACAGTACGGGCGACAACCATTTCTCTGTTTGTTAAAAAAGGGGATTGGACTGACAGTGATGGACTTGATTGTGAGAGGCTTGAAGTGGGGGCGGTAGGGCTTGTCTGCTAGGAGGTCGCACATATAGCCCAGATATCTGAAACAAAAGTGTGTTGCTCTGTCAGTGCCCAGCCCAGTAAGAGGACGAAGATATTAATCTCTGCTGTCATGTTTGCTCTTGACTATGATTTTTATGAGAAAAATTATACTGTCAATCCTCTTAAGTATAAACTAACAAAAGAGGATTGATATTTCATCGGCTGCTATTACTTTACTTCCCTAAAAAATGATAAAAGGGTATTTTTTCCATGTGTACACATATTGGAATTTTTATGCTAGCTCAGGTTTTTATACTAGCTCAGGTTAATTTGAGGGAGGGCAGAGCAATAATACAATATGTAGGGTGTCTGTCTTGCATGCAGCTGGCCCAGGTTTGATCCCTGGCATCCCGAATGGTCTTCCAAGCCAGCTAGGAATTATCCCTGAGCTCAGAGACAGGAGTAAGTCCTGAGTTCCATGAGTTGTGGTCCCAAATTAAATAAACAATAAACAGCAGGCAATTTTATTTCACTGTAAGCACTGGCTTTACATTTTTTCCAAAATTTATCACTAGAAGAACTGACTTTTTAACTCCAGAAAAATAAGGAGATGCAATTTAAAAAATAAAAAGAAAGGCATTGTTACTGAGAAGAAAGATAGTATGTTGTCTTTTGAAAACATGTCTTTTGGGGATGGGTTTGACCACATACAGCAGGGCTCGGGACTTAACTCCTGATTCTGTGTTCCTGGCAGTGCTTGGGGGATGGTCTATGGTGTCAGATACTAAGCTGTTGAATGCAAAGCTAACATCCTACCCTTATACTAGCTCTAGTTTTCTTTTTTTTTTTTTTTTTTTTTTTTTTTTTTTTTTTTTTTTTTTGGTTTTTGGGTCACACCCGGCAGTGCTCAGGGGTTACTCCTGGCTGCATGCTCAGAAATTGCTCCTGGCAAGCACGGGGGACCATATGGGGCACCAGGATTCGAACCGATGACCTTTTGCATGAAAGGCAAACGCCTTACCTCCATGCTATCTCCCGAGCCCCAGCTCTAGTTTTCTTAAAGTATCTGATATAAATTGTGCAACCACCCCCAGATATGCCTCCCTATGCAGCCAGCTGTGTTTACCTCCTGTGGGATGGGGAAAGTCCAATTCCTGGTCGTTTTGCATATAACAATCGAACTGCTGGGCCAGGAGTAGAGTAGAGATTACAGAAAATGAACATAGCACCAACCAGAATTGATGATGCTGCCCGCCCATCCTGAAAAAGAAAAATGTGTTGCATAGTACAACTAGTTACTTCCCACTTCACGGTGGTGTTACTGATAAGGAAACAGGGTCTGGGGAATGGAAAAGAAGTAGGTACTCAATCAGGGAAATTTTTCAGTTAAAACATTATTGGAAAATAATGTGAATGAATGAGGGAAGTAGAAAACCTGTCTAGAGTACAAGTAGGGGTGAAGTGGGGAGGGAGATTTGGAACATTGGTGGTGGGAATGTTGCACTGGTGAAGGGGAGTGTTCTTTACATGACTGAAACCCAACTACAATCATATTAGTAATCAAGGTGTTTAAATAAAGATATTAATTATAAAATTGTTGGAAAATCACATTTTTACCACAAAGCAACAGAAAAGTCTACTATTGACTCCTTATGAGTCTAAGAAGCCCAGTGATATGAATTTTTTGTGCATGTAGCTACTAAAAATGAAGCTCATTTTCCAAGTACCTTTGAACTGACATTAGAACTGTTGAGTGCCTAAAACAGGGACGAAGTAAAACATTCACAGGTTAGTTCAATTCTACTGCTTTGAGTAGTTATGTTATGAAGATATTTAACCCAAACTATGTCCCCAAATTTCACATAAAATAAAGATGAGCTAGTGTACAAAACTGAGCTTACTATAATGGAGGGGTGATAGTGGTGGTGATGAGAGGGATACACTCTGGTGGAAGGGGTGGTGTTGTAATATTTTATAACACAATAGTGTTTTAAAATATTAATAAACAAATACAATAAAAATAAATAAAATATAGTGTTTCATGATTTCTCCAATTATAAAAAACTAAAATTAAAAATAGGCATTAAGGAGCTTAACTGGATTCAACCTCATTCCATGGAGGAAGACAACTAATGATGTTGCTAACAGATGGTGATCCAACCTCTTGAATTTTAGAGATAAGATGTTGAAGCAGCCAAGCCCTACACCTCTTGTCATTTTATTTTCCAAGTTACAATCACACTCAGTCCGGAATGGCTACTTTCCACACTAGCTTCCTTTCCCTTTTACTGTGGCTGAGATAATCAGGGGTTTGCACACATTTTAGTTGAAGTGTTTACTCGGGGTTCATCACTTCAGTTATGACATTTGTACACACTTGTTTATTGTGCAGTGGAGATGACACACTGTTGTGGCAGAAAGAATCCCCAAAAGTAAAGTCCCTAGCTAGAGGTTTCATGCAGGCATATGGGGAGGTAGGTACTGAGGATCGAACTCTTACCATCACCAGTCCCATGTTTGCTAGACAGGTACCCTATTGCTGACACATCCCCAAGCCTCCTCTGCGATACTTAATGATCTGTGACAATTTAATTGGGCTAAGGTAGGTTCAAATATATGCTTAAAATATTACTTATGGGTATATCTTAAGATATTTATGTGGGGCCGGGCGGTGGCACTGGAGATAAGGTGCCTGCCTTGCCTGCGCTAGCCTAGGATGGACCGCGTTCGATCCCCCAGTTTCCCATATGGTCCCCCAAGCCAGGAGCGACTTCTGAGCTCATAGCCAGGAGGAACCCCTGAGCATCACTGGATGTGGCCCAAAAACCAAAAAGATATTTATGTGAGATAAGCATGCAAGGCAAACGCCTTACCTCCATGCTATCTCTCTGGCCCCAATTTTGTTTATTCTTATAAATAACCAAATCCTGTTTCACTGATCCTTTATAGTATCTTTTTTGAGTTCTGTTTCATTTATTTTTATTCTAATATATTATTTCTTTGGGTTTCATCTATTCCATTTTTCATTACTTTAGATCAGGGATCCTCAAACTTTTTAAACAGGGGCCCAGTTCACTGTCCCTCAGACCATTGGAGGGTCAGACTATAGTAAAAACAAAAATTATGAACAAATTCCTATGCACACTGCATACATTTTATTTTGATGTGAAGAACAAAATGGGAACAAATACAATATGTGGCCCGAGGGCCGTAGTTTGAGGACCACTGCTTTAGATATAAGGATAAATTGATTTTCCTTGGTTCTTCTTACTTCCTTATACTACTTTGAACTTCCTTCTTCAACTGCTCGTGTCTTTTATATTCCAATAGTTCATTTGTTCCCATGAATCTGATTTCCTTATTAACAATTATTATGTTTTAATTAGAAAAGATGAGGGGGGAGCCGGGAGGTGGTGCAGGAGGTAAGGTGCCTGATGCCTTGCCTAGGATGGACCACGGTTCGATCCCACGGTTCCCATATGGTCCCCTGTGCCTGCCAGGAGCGACTTCTGAGCGCATAGCCAGGAGTAACCCCTGAGCATCACTGGGTGTGGCCCAAAAACCAAAAAAACAAAACAAAACAAAAAAAAAAAAAAAAAAAAAAAATGAGGGGCCCAGGAGATAGCATGGAGGTAAGGCGTTTGCCTTTCATGCAAAAGGTCATGGGTTCGAATCCCGGTGCCCCATATGGTCCCCCGTGCCTGCCAGGAGCAATTTCTGAGCATGGAGCCAGGAGTAACCCCTGAGCACTGCCGGGTGTGACCCAAAAACCAAAAAAAAAAAAATATGAAATTAAAAAAAAAAAACAATTATTATATCCAGTAGCTTACTACTTGGTGTTCATGTACTAGTGTTTTTTTCCCCCAGCTTTGTTTTTCATGGCTAATCTCTACTTTCATAGCTTTGAGAGTCAAGAAGATTCGTAATATGATTTCAATCTGCATGATTTAATTAATACTTGTTTTTATGTCCCAACATGTTATTTATCCTTGGGAATATTCCACTTGCACTTAAGAATAATCTGTATTCAACTTCTGTAGGGTGGAAACCCAGAAATGTCTTTAAAGCCCATCTGGTCCAACTCATTAAGCTGTTGTTGTCCCTTTGTAGATTTCCTGTTTGATTTTTCCATGGGAAGGGTAGGATATTAAAATTCCTTCTGTCATCATTTATTGTTGATGTCTCTCTTCAGGTCTGGTAATAGTTGTATATAGGCTGAAACTATTTCTTCATTACGTGCATATTGGTTATGTACTACTTTAACAAAAGCAATGTCAAGTCTTCTAGGTGGATTTATTCCTTACTCTCACTCATTATTTAAAGTCTGCACTTATCTCTTGTCAAATAACAATTTTATTTTTTATTTATTTTTGTTTTTTTTGGGGGGGCACACCCATTGACACTCAAGGGTTACTCCTGGCTATGTGCTCAGAAATTGCTCCTGGCTGGGGGGGACCATATGGGATGCTGTGGCATGGAACCATGGTCTGTCCTAGGCTAGGGCTTGCAAGGCAGACACCTTACCTCTAGCATCATGGCTCTGGCCCCTCAAACAACAATTTTAAATGTGCTTCTCAGAGGTAAAATACAAAATAAGAGATGCATCTCTCTCTGACCAACTGGACATTATACTTTAATTAACATAAACTCAAGTCAACTGGCTTGAAGGTTGGCTAAGTCATACCACATATTGTTAAGATCTCAGATCTTTTTCACATAATGTGCTACATCAATAAACAAATATATTTAACCTTTTGGGATTTGATATATATATATATATATCCTATATTTAATTTCACATTTTAGCTTCTAGTAAATGTTCAACCTGTAAAAATTTTAATTTCTAGAACCATTATATAACCCTCCCACTCTGAATAATTGATGAGCTTTGTTTCCACATTTTCATCAGTTGATTAAAAGTGCTACCAAAAGCAACTTTCTCTTGGGCAAATGCCGCTCCATTAATCATCTACTTCTGGAAGCAGATATTCAACCACAATTAAACCTAACATATAGCAGCCTAGCTCAGCTTTCCTCATCGTGATGATGACAAGAAACTAGAAAAACATCACACAGGAATCCAATAATCTATCTCTATAATTTGTTAGTCTTATTATCAAAACTCAGTTGGTTTTATATATGTTTATCATGAACTCTTTTCCAAGAGCTTCACATTTATCTATGTAAATATTTACTTTAAAATTTACCTTGGGGCCGAAGGGATAGCACAATGGGTATGGTGTTTTCCTTGCACTTGGCCAACCTGGGTTCGATCCCCAGCATCCCATATGTTTCCCCGAGCCTACCGAAGCAAGTTCTGAGCACAGAGCCAGGAGTAACTCTGAGTGCCACCAGATTCGGTCAAAAAATCCAAAAACTTGACTTAAACTTTTTTTTCCTTCAGTGCTATTATACTCAGCTCACACACTAGCCCTTCTGACTCTTGTCATAACCTTCACTTACTCTTATCATGCCAAGGTTCTTGAGTGGATGTTATTTTTTTTTCTTTCGTTCTAGTTTTTGGGTCGCACCCGACAGCGCTCAGGAGTGACTCCTGGCTCTACGCTCAGAAATCACTCCTGACAGACTCGGGCTTGGGCGACCATATGGGATGCCAGGATTCAAACCACTGTCCTTGTACATACAAGGCAAACACCCTACCTCCATGCTATCTCTCCAGCCCTGATCTTATCTCTTTTATCTGCTCTAGGGGTATTTAAAATTTTTTGTTTTTTAATTAAATAAAGGTATAACCAGGGTCAGAGCAATAGCAAAGTGGTAGGGTATTTGCTTTGCACATGGCCAACGCGGATAAACCTGGATTTGATCCCTGCATTCTATATGGTCCCCCAAGCCTGCCAGGAATGATTTCTGAGCACAGAGCCAGAAGTAAGCCAGAGAACTGCTGGGTGTGGCCCCAAAATCCGAATATGTAATGGTATATGTACATGATTTTAGTAAGACTATAGATATATAAGATAAAAATAAAAGCTTCAATAATACCATTTCCCAAATTCTTGGTGTATGCTTCCAACTCATGTATGTCTATGACCCAAGAGAATACCTCAGGGAAATCAAAACCCTTTGATTTTTCAATTTTTTATTCTTTTTTTTATTGTAAAATGGGAATTAGGAGCCTCTGATTTCCCAAGTCAGCTTCCCTTGCTAAGCTCTCAATCCTAGCTTTCTGAAGTTTTAGAAAAGCCTGAAAAGAAGAGAAAATTAGCATGGTTCCAAAAAGCTGCTTTTCCACAAGAATGTAATCTGTCCTGTTGTACTATTAGTTACAGAAAGGATAACACTATGAGTTTAACATTACATCCCTCTAAATGTCAAGTATATTTCCTTTATTTCCATGAGTTTATAGATGACAGAAGAAAGAGCAAAACACTCTCCAGCTTTCTTCCCACTTTTGGCCATCTAGGTGTTACAAAAAATTATAGAATAAATGTATATACATTCCCATTCCTAGCACTTACGCCTAATTCTATTTGTGTATTTATTTGTTTTATAGTCTATCACTTTTCCAAATATTTTTGGTTTTGTCTTGGTTTGTTTTGGCTTAGTTTGGTTTGGTTTTTTGGCTGCATCTGCAGTGCTGAGGGCTTACTGTAAACTTCTGGTGTAGCTTGGGGAACCATGAATTGACCTGAGTCAGCCATGTACAAAATAAACACCCCTCTTGCTGTTCTATCACTCCAGCCTCCTATTCAACTTTTTATACCAACGGCCCAAAAGTAAGACACACTTCTTGCACACAGGACTACTATAATCTGGTAGGTCATCAGGACACTTCATTACACTACAACAACTCCATGCCCTTTATAAAAACATGAAAATATATTTCAGGATCATGTAGCATGTAGTATTATCATTTTTATTTGTTTCTACGGGAGATTCCCATATCATTTTCATAAAGGTTGCGCCAATTTAAATTCCCACTGACAGTTTACTGGGTTTCTTTTTCTCTATATCCTTCCCAATATTTGTTGCTGCCAATCATTTCAATATAGGCCATCTCAACAGCAGTTCTTTATTCCATTTTGATCCAAATACAAAAGTAAGAAAAGATATTCCAATGTGTCTCCTACGTTGGTTTTCTGACAATGGCATTTTTTGTCTCTCACTCCATAGTTCCAGCTTTAAGCACTTTTATAATGGTCAGCACTGGATTTGTGGGTTGCATGCCTTTTCCACTAATACAGAATAATAAATTCCTCCCTCGATTTTCTACTCTTCACATCCCCCAATTCTAAATAGGGGTCCAATAAATGGTTTTTCCACTTCAATATTACCCTCATAGATTAAAAAAAATAACTGTATTTGACCAAATGAAGCCAAACCACCACAACTGACAGCTACCAAATCAACAAAGGCTACTCACCAAGCAATGGACAACACAGACGTTTTTGGGATTCTGTAGTAGCCAGTTATACATATTGCGACACACAGCGAAGAGGTTGTGTAGACTTGGAGCCTGCCGGATGGGCCAGCTGCACTCTGAGACCTGAGGACACAGACAAAGGACAGTCCTCTTAGTGAATTCTCCATAGGCAGGGAAAATA
This sequence comes from Crocidura indochinensis, assembly GCA_004027635.1. NCBI lineage: Eukaryota > Metazoa > Chordata > Mammalia > Eulipotyphla > Soricidae > Crocidura > Crocidura indochinensis. The sequence continues at coordinate 3,951 of PVKC010002108.1, read as the reverse complement.
CCAAAAACTTCTACAAGTATTATTCCCCCCCCCCTTTTTTTTTTTTTGGTTTTGGGACCACATCCGGTGGTGCTCAGGGGTTACTCCTGGCTGTCTGCTCAGAAATAGCTCCTGGCAGGCACAGGGGACCATATGGGACACCGGGATTTGAACCAACCACCTTTGGTCCTAGATTGGCTGCTTGCAAGGCAAACCGCTGTGCTATCTCTCCAGGCCCCTATTCCCCCTTTTTCAGTACTATCAGGAAGAGTTGAGAACAGTATGCAGAAACAGAGTCACTTAATGCACCAACTTTTGCTGTTGTTTTGGTTTTGGAGTCACAACTAGCAGTGGTCAGGGCTTACTTTTGAATCTGTGATCAGGACTCACTCCTAGTAGGGCTCAAAGGACCCTATGGGGTGCCAGGAATTGAACGCTGGTTGGTTGCTTGCAAGGCATAGTACAGTCTTACCCATTGCACTATCTCTCCAGCAATTCCAGCAACTTTTTAATTAAAATGTTATTTTTCAGTAAAGTCACGCAAACACATTTTTGAAATGCATTTTAAATTTAACCAGACTAAACTATGTACTGGGGTTCCATTTTGTGAGGTCATACTGAATTCAATGTCTATTAAGTTGAAAATGCTTAGGCTGACCTATTTGATGCTTAATTCTAAGATTATTTTAGCATTCCCACACTTCCTTTAATTTTATCCCAGATCTCATGATAGTATGAAGAGTTCTGCTAAGTGAGACAAAAATCCTTAAAAATGCTTGTTCTTATAATGAGTCCCCACTCTCTCCCTCCCAATTTTTTTTCTTTTTTTCCCTCCCAAATTAAATTTTTCCTTTATTTTAAATAATTTTATTGTGACCAAAGTGAATTGCTAATCTTTCACAGTAATATTTAAGGTACATAGTGACAATAAATCAGGGCCATCCCACCACTAATGTCCTCCCTCCACCCCTGTTCCCAGCATGCACCTTATATCTCCCTCATTTGCCCCTCAGACTGCTAGTGTAACTGCTCCCCTCTGTATATAGTTTGTTGTAGTTTGGTATCGATTCTGTTGTCGTTGACTTTGGGTTTGGTGTTCAAGACTGATCATTTTTTAATTCCACTCAATGTACATATGTACAATGTACATATGACTGTTTGATCCTTGGACCCTCCATTTTTTCTTTTTGTTCTCCCTCAATAATTTTTTGAAGGGGTTTTGGGCCACACCAGTGATGTTCAGGGGTTACTCCTGGCTATTCAAAAATTGCTCCTAGCTTTGTGGGAGCATATGGGACCCTGGGGATTGAATTCAGGTCTGTTCTGGGTCAGCCACTTGCAAGGCAAAAGCTCTACTGCTGTGCTATCACTCCGGTCCCAAATTTTTTTCTTTTTTGGTTTTTGGGCCACACCCGGTGACGCTCAGGGGTTACTTCTGACTATGCGCTCAGAAGTCGCTCCTGGCTTGGGGGACCATATGGGAAACCAGGGGATCGAACCTTACCTCCAGCGCCACCGCCTGGCCCAAATTTTTCTTTTAACAAAGTTGATAACCCTAAAGATTTTTAATCATAATTTCAGAGGGATAATCTTTAGCATTTTCATTCATATAACATATATTCAATTAGCATATTATAATTGAAGAGCACTGACTATGTTTCCAGATATCTGTCTGGTTGATAATCATGTGAGGTGGGTGTTAACATATTCCCTCTTTCCAGATGAGAAAACTGTGTACCAAACATTATCTTACCTAAACCTACACTGTTGACTAGTACTAGTACTTTAACCTAGTTCATTTGGATATAAATTATTGTTCCCTAGCAGTAAACTGGTTGTGATTCTCAGATAATCTTAATTCCGGGGCTTAAGTCATAGTTGTTTAGCTATATACTAATTTAACTAATGAAAAAGAATTTACACACACAAATGTTGCTACTTCAGTAGGTCTTTTTTTCTTCTTCATAGTATATGGTGAATTAGGGGCAGATTGGTAGCACAGTGGTAAGGTATTTGCCTTGTATGCAGCTGACCCAAAACGGGTTCAAACACTGGCATCCCTTTTGGTCCCCAAGATAGGAGTGATTTCTGAGCACAGAGCCAGGAGTAACCCTGAGTGCCATGGTGTGGTCAAAAAAAAAACCCATATAAACAAAAATAACAATATGCTGAATTATTCCTATCATAACAGGTCATGATAATTGTAAGATAATTATAATTACACGTGTCAAGGGCTGAGCTAATATCTAACACAGATAATGTGATCAATAAATGATAGATATTCTTTTGTCAGCTGACTGCCAGTGCAAAACCCTTGGTCAGACTTATAACTAAATTGGGAGGAAAAAAATTAATCAAATCTTATATGGTAAGAAACAGATGGAAGGTTGAACCAGACAAATCTTAGCAGTTGGGAGAATGAATATAAAAAGACAGTGAGGGACATTTCAAGAATTAGAGAGGAAGTAAAATCGTGCTACAGAAGAATCAATGATTGAATACAGGGTAGTTAAGAAGATGAGCAGAGACAGATGGGAAGGAGTCATAGCTGAATAAAAGAGAAGTATCAGGTGTCATTCTTTTTTTTTTTTTGTTTTGTTTTTTGGTTTTTGGGCCACACCCAGTGACGCTCAGGGGTTACTCCTGGCTATGCGCTCAGAAGTCGCTCCTGGCAGGCACGGGGGACCATATGGGAACCGGGGGATCGAACCGTGGTCCGTCCTAGGCAAGGCAGCAGGCACCTTACCTCCTGCGCCACCTCCCGGCTCCCAGGTGTCATTCTAAGAACAGATTTTAGATAGATAGATAGATAGATAGATAGATAGATAGATAGATAGATAGGTAGGTAGGTGGGTAGGTAGATAAGAACTATGGTAATACACCAATACTACTTGCCTAAGAAACACCCAAAACCCTAATGTTAAACAGTAGAGAGGAAGATAAGAAAAGTCAGTTTTGGGGTCAGAGAGATAGCACAGTGGTAAGGCGTTTGCCTTACATGTGGAAGGTCGCTGGTTCAAATCCCGGCATCCCACATAGTCCCTCTAGCCTGCCAGGGGTGATTTCTGAGCATAGAGCCAGGAATAACCCCTGAGCATTGCCGGGTGTGACCCAAAAACCAAAAACCAAAAAAAAAAAAAAAAAAAAAGAAAGAAAAGTCAGTTTTGCACACCTCTTTTAGGTACTCTAAATAACTAGCTAAATATAAACAGGAAGTAAGGGCCTGAGCGATAGTACAATGGGTAGGATACTTGCCTTGCACACAGCTGATTCAGGTTTGATCCCTAGCATCTCATATGGTCCTTTGAGTCCCACCAGGAATAATTCTTAAGCACAAACAGATCCAGGAGTAATCCAGGAGCACATAGATTTGGCCCCAAACCCCACCACCTAATATATATATTATATATATTATATATATTATATTATATATATATTATATATATTATATTATATATATATTATATATATACAGAAAATTACACATGACACCGGTAGAGCTGAGAGCTAAAAGAAAGGGGAGAAAAATTTTTGAGGCTGCCAAGAAAGTCCTTTCTTTTAAGCTAGTTGGTAATAATTTTTATACAAGATGATTTTAAGATGGTAGCCAGGACCTTCCAAAATAACCATTTCTCTATACCTTTGACTTCCCACCCTCTAACTACTTATCATGATTCAGGGCTATTTCTATTACTCATTCCCATCTCAATTCTTCATTTCCAAGGAAATAAAATGATACATTAATTTTCTTTTAAAGATAAATTGGGGTCAGAGAGATAGCACAGTGGTAGAGTGTTTGATTTGCATGTGGCCGACCCAGGACTGACCTAGGTTCTAACCCTAGTATCCCATATAGTCCTCGAGCCTGCCAGGAGCGATATCTGAACACAGGGCCAGAAAGAAATGAAAGGAAGGAAGGAAGAAAGAAAGGAAGGAAGAAGGAAGGAAGGAAGGAAGGAAGGAAGTAAGGAA
>PVKC010002107.1:12775-45630 GCA_004027635.1 Crocidura indochinensis | reverse complement strand
AAAGAAAGAAAGAAAGAAAGAAAGAAAGAAAGAAAGAAAGAAAGAAAGAAAGAAAGAAAGGAGAAGGAGGAGGGAGGGAGAGGAGGAAGGAGGTAGGAAGGCACCAGGACTCCCAAGATTTTCTCCTGTGAAGATGTCTAGTTTCACTTTTTTTTATATGCAGAGAACTCCAGTTTGAGGCACTTTGAAGAAACCCTGTAGCAAGGACTTATTTTCTACCTTATAGATTGGCAAAAACCCCAACCTAAGAAGTGCTGTCTCAGCTATTTTTTTCTCTGTAGAAGCCCAACCTGTTTATCACACTCCCACCTCATCTTTTTCACACTTCTCTTAGTAAATTTCTTTAAATAAAATTATTTTATTTCACACACCCCAAAATAGAGTTTGGCAAGTCAATGAAAATGTCATGTGATATTATAATAAAATGTAAAACAACAGTTGAATATGTGTGTTTTCTGTTTGCTTCTCTATTCTGATGTATTTCTGGCATTGAACTAAGGGTTCACAGCTGGTGGGACTTGGGGTGTCATAAGGGGTGTACGGGATTGAGCATGGGTCAACCTCCTCTAAGGCAAGCCCCTATCTGTATTTATATTTCTCTAACCCTTTTCTTGAGATCATGTGAAATGAATAAGGACAAGAATTTTGCCTTATGTTACTTGCAAATATTTATACTATACAACTGTAATATATGTAAAATGATAAATGTAAACTAATAAAATGTGAATAATAAACATACATTTAAAAAACTGTTTGGGGCTGGAGCAGTGGCACAAGTGGTAGGGCACTTGCCTTGCATGTGCTAAACTAGGACTGACTTCGATTCGATTCCCTGGCATCCCATATAGTCTCCCAAGCCAGAAGTGATTTCATTGTGCATAGCCAGAAGTAATGCCTAAGCAAAAAGAGGTATGGCTCCCAAACCCAAAACAAACAAACAAACAAAACCCTAGAATTTAGGTATATGACTGTATGCCAATAATTAAAAATAAAAGACTAATTTCTATATCCTAAATACTCTTCCTCTGAGAATTATAGTATACCTTTGCATTTAATAATATGTTCTTAAATGTCTCAAATAAATTTTATTTTATTAATATATCTGGATTTAGTCTACCAAAGCAATTTCAACTCTATCTTATTCTCTGCAGCACATCATCATTACTTTTTTTTTTTTTGACTTTTTTTTGACTTTTTTTTTTTTTTTTTTTTTTTTTTTTTTTTTTTTTTTTTTTTTTTTTTTTTTTTTTTTTGGTTTTTGGGTCACATCCGGCAGTGCTCAGGGGTTACTCCTGGCTCCATGCTCAGAAACTGCTCCTGGCAGGCACGGGGGACCATATGGGGCACCGGGATTTGAACCGATGACCTTTTGTATGAAAGGCAAACCCCTTACCTCCATGCTATCTCCCGGGCCCCACATCATCATTTCTTAAGTTTAATTTAGACATTATGAAGTTCTGAATTTTTCTATATAATTTCATAACTCTTACAATTGAATATTCATCTCTCTTTTTAATCCAATTGGTGCTAAAGTAGACAGTGTCTCATTAAGTGCTGCCAATGAGGGGCTGGAATGATAGCACAGTGGCTAAGATGTGTTCTTTGCATGCTGCCAACTCTGTTGGATGCCTTGTATCCCAAATTGCCTTAATCACCAGAAGTAATAATTTATTATTTTATTCAAAAAGTCCTGTGATTTCTATTCTGTAACTTTTTCTACACAATCGGCTCACATTTTCTTGTTAGCAAAATTCTCATTCTATATGTGAATTTTTGAAAACTTTAATATATATATATATAATTAAAATACCTAAAGTAGGCTTTTCTTAATGATCTTATGTTTTTGTTAAATATATTTAAAATTATTTTATTAATCTTTGGATTTTAGTGAATATTTCAAATATTTGCAACCTTAATAAAGTTAGAATATAAACATAACTTCAAAAGGTAATCTAAGAGTTACATTCATACATTACAATGAAATAAGTTAAATTTTTAAATAACTTGATTTTCATATGTATGTATTTGTAATTTTTTTAGTAGAAGGAACACCAAGCTGTGCTCAATGATTACTCCTGTTTCTATGTTTAAGAATTACTTCTGACAGTACTTTGGGATGATTCCTGGTCAGCCATATGAGGAGCAAATGCTTTACCAGTTATATTATCATTCGCTAATTAATTTTATATTGTTATGTTTTAATAATAGGCATATTATTTTGAGAGTTACTTATGAAAAGGATGTATTACAATTCACATTTTAGAAAGCAGTTTATCTTGAAATTATTGTTGTAAACTGTCTTTTTTAGGTTTTAATATTGTTCAATAAAAATCAAGCTTTGATTTTGCCAAAAATTTTTTATGATTTTCAGCAGTACATAAAATATTACCATATAATGAAAATTCTTATAAAAGGGTTTTTACCTTATTCATTATAGTATATCAATCTTTGTTAAGGATAATATCGAAAATAAATGCCATAGAAAAAGAATAATTTGACAAGGTAATTTTAAATATTAATAAAATATCTGACTTGATAAAAGTGGAAAATATTTGATAATTTATATAATTTTGTGTGATTGTACTCTTTAATAAACAAATGTGTCAGAGTTTATAATAATTCCAGAATGATTTAAGGAACCAAAATTATTCTGTTTATACTAAATAATATGATAACATTAATCATCACAAGAAATAAAATATGTGACTTGTTTCATCTATAGAAAATACTATATTCATAGTATGATTTCATATTGTCTAACAAATGAATGGATCTTGCTCATAATCTTGTGATTAGATACAATATTTTATACGCACCTTATTTTAAGCATTGGACTGACTTAGATTCACAATTTCATAATTGGGTTTCAAATTAAAGGCCCACTGTAAAAAAGAATAAGAAATTTACACCTGCAAAATATTTTATATCCAGCAAATAGAAAAGTTATTGTTTAAATTCACTTTAGAAATATAGACTCGGGGCCCAGGATATAGCATGGAGGTAAGGTGTTTGCCTTTCATGCAAAAGGTCATCAGTTCGAATCCCGGTGCCCCATATGGTCCCCCGTGCCTGCCAGGAGCAATTTCTGAGCATGGAGCCAGGAGTAACCCCTGAGCACTGCCGGGTGTGACCCAAAAAACCAAAAAAAAAAAAAAAAAGAAATATAGACTCATTGTTTCATAATTCACTTTTTCCTTCTCCCTTTTTATGTCTGTTTGTTAATTTGTTTTCAAATGATATGTATAATAGTAACATTTATTTTCTCTAAATGTATAGGTACTTCAAAGAGGTTCTCTGTAGATGGAAATTTGAACATAAGTAGATTACTAATTAGTAAAACAATAGTAGATTACTATTTCTATGTTATTCACATTCAACTACCAAACACTTTTAGGCCATAGAAATACTTTGCAGGTTAGTGCACCCTGGTACCTAGGCTTATAGAAATCTAGACTGAAGGTGCTGGTTGGCAGAATGTCCCTACTTGGTCAGTACATAGCCTACATAGGGAAGAACAAAGCGCTGAACAAAGACCCCAGGATATGAAAAAAATATAAAAATGGATTCAGTCAGGTTACCAGGAATAACAAATAAAATGGAGTCAGATATTCATGGCAGAAGCAGGTGCTGTTTACATTTGTTTTTAGAAAGACCATATTTGATGAACCTCTACAGAGTCCTACTCGGATATTAGTAATTTCTCAGCAATTTATCCACATGACCCTGAGAATTACTGGGAACAGAGCAATAGTATCAATTCCGGATATCAAACAATTAGGATCTAAGTTTTTGTTTCATAACTTTTATGCTATTTGTTTGTTTGTTCATACTTCTCTATTATTAGGATGAAATAATTCTGATCCAAGGACTGGGTTTCACAGGTTTGCAAGCTGTTTGTAGTCAAGACTTCATATTTCTTCTGGGAATTCATCTCTATACAGTTGTTGGTCAACATGGGGCAAAAGTAGCTAGGGTCAAGCTAAGACAATTTAGATTCTTCAGAAACTTAGCATAAATCTTATAAAGGCAGAGCTCAGGTTTAACGGGGTATAGATTGCGACCAATATCACATATCTCATAATATATGATCCTGTGTTTTGGTCTATAGCACCTATATCTCAAATATAAATAAAGCTATGACCATAGAATGGGAAATAATTCATAAAAATGCTGTGAAATTCTGGAAGCCTATGCAAGGAGCTTCGTATACCCCACCCATGCCAGACAAGCAAGCCATTTAAGTGATAAAAATTACTTTAGAAAATTTTAATGATATAAAATACAGGAAGATATATTTAGATAAGAAAAGCATCTTTAATTTTAACATTGAATTTATGCTTAATTTAAACTATGAGTCTTTCCTATTTAACCCCCTCTCTTTTCTAAATAAGTATGACAATCTATTCTGAGTGGCTGTGGTCAAGAAAACAAGACTACTTCACCCTCCAAATTCTGGAGTTCCCAAATTATGACTTATTTTACCCCATGAGTAACCATTTATTCACATTGCTTATACATCTCCAGTTTTATTTTTTGGTTTTTGAGCCACACCGAGTGATGCTCAGGGTTACTCATGGCTAAGTCCTCAGAAATCGTTCCTGGGTGGGGGATCATAAGGGACATGGGGAGGGGGGTTGAACTGCCATTAGTCCTAGGTTCACTACTTGCAAAGAAAATGCCCAAATGCTGCACCATCACTCAGACCCCTTCTCCAGTATTTTTTTTATCATAATAATTTAATTCCAACAAGCAGAGAATGAGATGGTTAGGACATTCATCTTTTCTGCCATCTATTTACTATTCAAAAGTCATCCTTTCTCTCTCTCTTTCTCTCTCTCTTTTTCTTTCTCTTTCTCTCCTCTCATAGATACAGATAACAACAATATTGAGCCACAGTTGCTCCTGTCGCATTTTTTTTCATAGATCACATTTTTTCTCACTGGGAAGACCAGCCTCAGCCTCAGAATAGGATAATCAAATCTACCTAGCATAGGAAAGGTACAATGCTATATACCCGCACTTAGTCTTAGTGTAGGGTTTCAAGCTTTGCCTAGAAGGAGAAACAACTTGTAAAAATGACAATTAAAAATCTTGCTGAACCCAAAAACAATCATGTAAGTAATCAAAGTGTTTAAATAAAATATATATAAAAATAAAAAGCTTGCTGAAAAAGAGGGAATGGTATTATTTAGACTAGAACACCAAGAACTTTATTTTTAACTTTATTAAAAACCTAAGGAGCCTACTGTTGAGTAAAAGGAGGTGAACAGTTCTAAGATTCTATTAGCAACATGAGTAATAGTTTAGCTAGAAGTTTATCAGAGGAAGTAAAGAACAATGGAAGAGAAATGCATCTTCAAATCATAGAATTTTTCAGAAAGTGCTAACAACTTGAACATCTGCATAAAGGACTCAACTTTATTTGGATCCAGTATGGAGCAATTGTAGAGCAATAAGTTCATGTTGATCTGTTTCAAGCGGTAAGGATTTTTCAGCCATTGAACTGTCAAGCAAAGGTCTTTAAAACAGTCATTTAACTTAGTACCTAAGAAGATATCAAAGCAGTATATCTTTGATTGTTGCTTATTCAGAAAATGAGTGAAGTATTCCACACTAAGGAAGTTAAGAAAAGAATTTACAGACTTTAACAGATGTTTTGCAAGTTAGCTCTGTTAGTCTCACAAAATGATAGAAAAAATACACGAAACACTCAGATATAGTCAGAAGCAGACCCCAAACAGACATCTCTTAGTGTAAAAAGACTGGAAATCTGTAGCAGCAGATGTATTTGTATATTTGTCCTGTATTTCATTTCACTACATATGGTTCCACATTATTACTGAACATGTACAGTAGCTCTGCTCATGTTGTTATAGTTAAGGCAAAAAATGCCATTTATAAACAGTTTTCCAGCTATATGTTCCTATTGTACTTAATGATCTATATTTTCCATGACTTTAATTTCATCATAAAATTAGGTCACACAGGAATAAAACATCATGTACAATTTTTTCTTTATGTAGTCTCAGCACATGTCAACACCTTTATGAAGCTATGTGCATGTACATACTATAAAGTAGGTAGGCATATTTTTAAAATGGGCATGACCTTCTATGTACACAATTGAACTCATTCCCTAGAATTTCTAACACTTAAAATCTACTCTTTCACATTCACTAAACCTCTCTCAGCTCTTGATATGGTATCAATCTTTAACTTTGAGATATAAAAAAATTGAAAATGTATGACTTAAGAATTATCAATCAATGGAGTAGGTTTCAACCAGTGGCATTCATCAGAGTCAGAGACTAAAGAGAACTCCTGCTTAAATACAAGAGGTAATAAAAGGCTTAAAATTATGCTATTTATTTTTATTCCATTCTTTTCTAAATTATCCTATTTATTTTTATCCTCATACAATTAAAATTAAAAGATTAAAAAAGCCATTGGAAGTACTAATATAACTTGATAAATTTTAGTTAAAACTTATTTAGAGGTTCTGATATTTTAATCAAATTTGCTTGTTCTACTAAAACTTGTTAAAGCTTAGAAGTATTCAGATCATAAAATAATTAAGAAATCTTTGTTTTAGAATAGGATTCTTTGATCCAAAGTGGTAGAGCAAATGCCCTACTCAGTCTTTGATCCCCTAAATTCCAAATAGTCTCCTGAGACTACTATGAGTAATCCTTGAATATGGAGCTAGAGGTCAGTTCTGAATATCATATGGTGTGACCCAAAAAAATTCAAAAAAAATCAGGATTCATGGTCTTGGTCCATGACCATGAGACAGTTTCAAGGTGTTTCATAAAAGCTAGTGCAAAGGACTAAGGAGTAACCTAAGATTAGTTAATTTTTTTAAATCAGTTGTTTTTTTAAAACAAGTTAAAACTAGTTAATTGGTTAAAAATTGGTATAATTGGTTAGGTCAAACAGAATGTTACAATGTGAGGTGTTCATATACTGATCAGTAAAAATGGACTTGCATTGTCTTTTTTTTTTTCCTATAAAATCCTTCACTTTATTTTAGCTTGAGTTCAGTATATACCCTAACTTTGCTCCTTGAACCCTGTAGTTAAAAACAAACTCAAGACACTTTTTTTAAGGTTATAACTTTTTCTTTATATTTTATTTTATTTAAACACCTTGATTACTTACATGAATGTGTTTGGGTTTCAGTCATGTAAAGAACACCACCCATCACCAGTGCAACATTCCCATCACCAATGCCCCAAATCTCCTTCCTCCCCACCCAGCCCCCGCCTGAACTCTAGACAGGCTTTTAATTTCCCTCATACATTCTCATTATTAGGACAGTTCAGAATGTAGTTATTTCTCTAACTAAACTCAACTCAACTAAACTTTGCAAGCTTTGCATTGTCTTTCTTAATAATACTCATAACAGCGTTTTAGTATCAGTTCTTTTCATCCAAAATATTTTCATTCAAATATTCTTCAGTAGTCCTATATAAGTATTTGTATTAGTATAAGTTCTGTTAAATGTAAAGATAGACATTTTATGCCTTTATTTTAAGCTTATATTTTAGTTATATAAGTTTTTTATTTAAGCTTATTTAGTTTTTAATTTTTATTCAACTATTTTTGTTTGTTTGTTTTTTGTTTTGGGGTCACACCCGGCAGCACTCAGGGGTTACTCCTGGCTCCATGCTCAGAAATCGCTCCTGGCGGGCCCAGAGACCATATGAGCTGCCGGGATTAGATCCAATGAACTTCTGCATGAAAGGCAAACGCCTTATCCATGCTATCTCTCTGGCACCAAATTTTATTTAATTATTTATTTAATTTATGTTCTTTAAGCTTATTATTTTATTTATGCTTATATGTTAAACTTTCATACTTAAATCATTATTCTATATTACTTTGTAATGAAGTAGAATCATTGAAGTTTGAAGTTGTGTAGGCAAAGAGTGGAAAGTGCCACTTCTCAAAACAATGCTGTTACCTTGGTTAAGAGTTCCATGTTTGTTAAGTGGAGCAAGTTTTAGCTTGTGATATCTATGATGGCTAAAATTAAATAAAGAAAACAATATTGCAGTTACTACAGAATAAATCACCAACAATCTCTGAACCTTGCGCTAAGAAGATACTGTGTAAACAAATCTACTATAGCAATTGTGTGAGGGTGAGGATTTATAAAAAATTTTTAAAATTTAATTAAAGAGCCATTGTTTACTAAAAAAAGGATGAAACTTAAAAATGAGCTCTATAAATCTATTTTTCTCCAATAAATTGGCAGCTTACCAAAGAAGATGGGCAGACAAAAGAAGTGATGACCTTGTCTGATCCTCATAGTTAAGCACTACACAAAAATAAAATCTTTGTAATTATAGAATGATACATTAAATCATTCTTATTGATGACAAGTAATTGAGTTACATTTGATACACCAAGATAAATGATTACCACTGGGATCATTGTAATTAGCTTATCTTTAAGATTTTGTAATCTCTTTCAAGTTATAAAATTTCCTTGAATTCCAACTCTAATAGTTAAAATTTGTACATTTACATTTATTTGTGATTTTGTTAAATTTATTGAAAAAAACAGCAAGATGCTATATTTATCTTATATTATTCTCATATTAAATACTATGTAGTATTCATCTAAAGCCAGAATAAAACAATGACAAAATTCAAATTTCAAAATTCAAAATTCAATTTGGGCTACAATTAGCAAATAACATAAACAATGAAGATTCAAACCTTAATTTTGCAATTTAAGTAATTTAGTACAAAAATTTACCTGATCATAATTATAGGTAAAATTAAAATTTTATTGAAAATTTATGTTTTGGCAGAGGATCAATGCTTCACGGCCCTGAGCCAAGTGTGGGCCTGGCAGTGCGCTCAGAGGCTTTCCTGACATAACAAGACGACAACAGACTCCTAAAGCGTGGCCAGGCAGGAGAGCACAAAGGAATGGAGAACTCAGTGGGGTATGAGGAATGAGCTGAGCCCAACGCTGAGTCCCTGAGGCCTCCATGCAGGTGTCCACCCAGATTTGAGACTCCAGAAGCCTTGATGCTGCATCTAGCCACAGCTGTCTTCCAGAGACTCCAGCAGAAATGTAGCTTGTCAGTGAAGGCATAGGAGGTGTCTGGTCCCTGCTGTGGGCATAACAACAGGGAGAGAGACTGAAGGAATCTGTCGCCTTCACCTATCCCTCTTTTATCCTGTCTTATGTACCTCTGCTAAGAAGGCCAAGAAAGACCCAGCAGAAGCTGTCTTCCAGAGGCTCCAGAAGAGTGTTGCTGCATGCAGCTTTGCTACCTGGCCCAGCGCTCTCTGTAACTAATGAACCCACCATAACATGTAGAAATAAATTGCACTACAAGCATGACAATGGGGAAACCTCATAGACAAACACCATGCATAAAGAATAGAGATTATAGCTCTGGTGACCCCCAAAATGCCAACCATCTAATTAATCTGTCAGACAAGGATTTTTGAATAGAAGTATGGAGGATCCTCATAGGGGGGAAAAAACATAGATCAAGTTGAACAGAACACAAAGACAGAAATCAGAAAACTCCAAACTGAAATAACAGATCTGAAAACACAGTAGTTTAAATGAAAAACTCAATGGAAATCCTCTCCAACAAGATAACAGCAGCTAAGGACAGAATCAGTGAAGTGGAAGATGAAATGTAGAACAACGCCATACAGCAGAAGAGTTGGAAAAGAACCTTAAGGAAATTTATCAAACAATGGAAAAGTCCTCAAAGAATGTGAACAGATAAAAATAGAAGCCTTTGATAAGCTCAACTAAAACAGCATAAGAATCATTGGAGTCCCAGAGGCCCAGGAAGAAGATTCCCCAGGAAGAATCAACAATCAGAGACATCATCACAGAGATACTCCCAGAGTTAAACACTGCATGCAATCAAAACCTGCATGCCCGAAGAGTATCAGCTAAAAGAGATCCGAAGAAAGACACCCCAAGACACATCCTAGTTATGATGACAAGTCCCACAGATAGAGATAGAATACTGAAAGCAGCAAGATCAAAAAAGGGGAATTACATTCAAAGGAGCATCCTTAAACTTATAGCAGACATGTCATAAGAAATCCTCAAGGCCAAAAGACAGTGGTGGAATATTGTGACAAGACTGAATGAAATGGGTGCTTCACCTAGAATGCTGCACCCAGCCAGACTCACATTCAGGTTTGATGGAAGGATACGTAGGATAAGCAACAGCTCAGAAACTTTACAGATGCAAAACCAGCCTTAAAGAAAAAACTGAAAGGTCTACTTTAAGACAAGACAGACCAACAAAAAATTGTGTTTTACTTAGAATTAAATAATACAATTGTGGGTCACAGTGGGTAGGACACTTGTCTTGCACATGGCTGACCCAGATTTTATTTTCAGCATCACATATGACCCTCTTCCATATATACTTCTCTTTCAGGAGTAATCATTAAGCACAGAGCCAGGAGTAAGCCTGAGCATTTCTAGGTGTGGCCTCAAAACCAATTAATATGATACCAATTCATTTGAAATAGAATCAATGGCTTTCTCTTGAAGGACATGTTTAATATGTGATTTGTATCTGAGTATGCTAACTTCTACATGGATGGGGAGTTTTAAATTATGATTCAAGCCAATCACAAAAAATGTCATTCAATTTATTGAGGTAAATACAATAATAATAATGAATTTATTGACAGTAAAAAGTAGGAAGGATTCGATTTTTTTTCGGGACACACCCGGAGGTGCTCAGGAATTACTTCTTGCTCTGCACTCAGAAGTGGCTCTTGGCAGGTTCAGTGGACCATATGGGATGCCTGGGATAAAACCCAGGTATGTGTACAAGGCGAACATCCTACTGCTGTGGTATCACTCCAGCTCCAGAATATTAATGTGAGTTTCAGTTGACCAAAACCTTGTGGTTTAGTTCTATAATTTTCTGGATTTGCGATGGGAAATTTGGTGGAGGTCAATTCTTTCTTTGAACTGAAAATCCTGATGTCATTTCCATGGTCTGGAAAAGGTGTCAGAGATATAAATACCTAGAATCCAAGTGTTTATAGTTCATTTAATTCAGATGCTGTTTTAGCTCTGCATAACTAAACTCTTGCCTCACCTGTATATCAGTTTATCAGTGTTCTCTGTTCTTGTAAACAAAAGACTGATTTAATTAATATAATAAAAACTTCATTTCAGTTGCACACACTTCACAATACTTGGGATCATTGTATCAATATATCAATGTGAATAAAAATTTTCTCTTACAAACTCTTAAAAAAGTAATTAAGATACCAAACTGTCTTGATAACTGATGACAATGTAGTCTTATGCCAAGATTCTGATGAGACAGAAATATATAGAGAAAACTAATCATAGTCAGATTCTCATTTCAAATACAAATAACATCTTTCTGTACTTAATTTCTATTTTATTTCCAATATATGTCTTTCTTGTGTAGCATTAATCTATCCTCCTTTATAGATGCTTTATTCTTGTTCTTATGAACTAATTTTTTCTCACCATTCTCTTGATTTCTTTTTTAATTAGTTTTTTATTTTTAATACTTTTATTTATCTCTACTAGTTATCTATTATTGATCACTATTGAGTTCCTTAGGCCTTTTGATTTCCTCTAAGGCAATATTACTCTAGTCAAATCACTGATAATGTGATTCTAATAGAAATATATTATATTGATATAATTATATGTATATATTATATTGATATAATTATATTTATAAGATAAATATATTATAATGATCCTGATCAAATTATAATTCACACTTAAATCATGATTGTCCCAAATGCTGAAAAATTGAAGGCCATGGAAAAAGTATTATCATAATTATAACTATAATTGTCCCAACTGATGAAAAGGTGAAGACTGCTGAGATTTAAAGCAGTTA
Organism: Crocidura indochinensis; assembly: GCA_004027635.1. NCBI lineage: Eukaryota > Metazoa > Chordata > Mammalia > Eulipotyphla > Soricidae > Crocidura > Crocidura indochinensis. Next base: position 33,734 of record PVKC010002107.1, on the reverse strand, counting down.
CATACTCATGCAAAGCTAAGAGTGAGAGAGAGAGAGAGAGAGAGAGAGAGAGAGAGAGAGAGAGAGAGAGAGAGAGAGAGAAAGAGGCTGTTACCAATATAAGAAGGCTGTGGATTCAGATTGGGACAAGAAATTGCTCACTGTAGCTAAGAAAATGTCATTCCTCACAGAGAACAGACATTCCAGGTCTATTACTGTCCCTCACAGAAAATAAGTTTAAAGGTGGCAAAACAATAGAGCAAGATAGTTTTTACTAAAAAAAAAAATTGTACTTAGATGTGAATGGAGATGATAGGAATATGTGTGTTCAAGCGAGAATAGGAGTTTCTCCTGAAAGTCTTTGAAAAGAAAAGAATAATTTGGGGGACAAGGTTACATGCAATTGTTTTAATTGCCTTGACCTGGAATGCTCTGTGAGCAAAGTTAACCTTGATGTTGTCACAGGGTAAGACTGGGACTCTTGATGATCCTTTCATACCATCAAGGCCTTTAACTCTAATTATTCTCCTTTTCTCCAAGGTCTACTTTTCTCTGGATGGTTCCTTTCATTTTCCATTTGGGTGGTTCCTCTACTTATCTATCTCCCAAGAGCTCAGGGTTTTCATGATGATGGGTTAATTAATGGCTCTCAAATTTTGGGGGGTTTATTTTTTCTCAAAAGCTCATTATTACCAGGCCTCCCCAGCTATATTCCTGAAATATAACTACAAAAGAACTGTCCAGATTCTAGTCTTCTTTATCAGCTAATCTTTCCCCAACCTTGTCTAGATAGTTTGTACTCCATCTACTCTATTGTTTGTACCTTTGCAGTGCTGTATTCCTCCAAAAAAATGCTATTATAATTATATGCAATTGGCTTGAGCTATGAAGTGAAATTCTTCCATGTGAAAGAGTCAGTTAATGCTCTTGAAATAGAACCTGTGGGGCCCAGGAGATAGCATGGAGGTAAGGCGTTTGCCTTTCATGCAAAAGATCATCGGTTCGAATCCCGGGGCCCCTAATGGTCCCCCGTGCCTACCAGGAGCAATTTCTGAGCATGAAGCCAGGAGTAACCCCTGAGCACTGCCGGGTGTGACCCTAAAACCAAAAAAAAAAAAAAAAAAAAAAAAAAAGAAATAGAACCTGCAGTCGCTGTATATAAAATACTGGGAACAAAGTTAATTTACAAAAAAATGATTTTTTTTTTTTTGGTGGAAGAGAGCTCAATATTTTACCACTGGGTTTGATCACTTTTTGGGTGACATTCTATAAAGGAAAGAATAAAACTAAGTAAATTTAGCTCTGGTATTGGAAGTGAAAAAAGAAGCGCAAGTTATCTGCCTGGTGCTGTAAGAAGACCCAAATTTTTCTTTTCCCATCCTACAATTTTAACATTGCTGCAAATTCCTGGTTTCTTTCAAAATATAGAAAGCCAAATTTCTCTCAAATTATGGATTCTGTCACAGGGCTTACACCTTAGAACTAAGAAATAATAGATAACCCAAATGCCCAAAACTAACCAGGTCCTCCCAGTAAAATCCTTTCATTCTCTGTTATAGTCACACACAAACACATACACACACACACACACACACACACACACACACACACACACACACACACACACACACAATGACCATACATAATCTCAATTCCCTCTACAGCCAGAGTTTCTTTCTCTTTGTTTTCTTATTTTTTTTGCTTCATTTTTTATTTTATTTAATTCCACCAATCTTTATTACTGTATTTTTTTAACTTTTTTTTTTATTTTAATCATAGTGGTTTACATAATATTCACAGTAATATTCCATTTACAAATAAACATTGAATCAGGGGAATTCCCATCACCAAGTTGTCCTCCCTCCACCTCCATTCCCATATCCTCCACCCTCTCCCCAGGGTCTTCTAGATTGAGTGACTCCCTCTGTTTCTGGTTTATTACTTGGTGATCTTATATCTGATTGGGCTTGGTATCTCCATTGCTTCTCCCTCTGATTGGGAGGCAGGATTAGATAGTTCGAGTTTTGTGGTTTTGTTTGGGGAAGAGTACCGTAATAGAGTGGGGTAAAAATTAAGTATGCCTACAATTTCTTATTTTTAGTTGCTTTATTTAAGCAATGTGGTTACAAATCTGTTCATTATTAGGTGTAAGCCATACAATGTACACCATCTTTCATCAGTGCGCCTTTATTGTCACCATCACTGATGTCTCTTATTTTCCTCCCACCTCTGCTTTGCTCTACGGCAGGCAAATTGCTTCTCTCTCCCAACTTTTTTCTGCCCCCGCACACTCTCTCCACTTTCCTTTTTGACAATGGTCTGCACTATTATCAATGGAGGTGTGGCTTTTTAGCTTTAAATGAAAACTTAACATTGGTTTGGCAACATGGAGTTCTTTCTGCTCTAAGATTCACACTTTTTATCCCTTTGAGACACTGTGGTTTTCAGTACTTTTAATTAAGAGGTATTGTGCATTTCACACAGTTATTTCCAGAGTGATCCTTTTCAACTCTCCTTGTCATAGTGATTGATATGCATGAGGTATTACAAGTCAGACAGTAGAACTAGTTCAAGAAGGGAAAACATAAGGCCTAGATGGAGGACACTGGTTAAGTAGATTTCTCTTCCTATCCCTATATTTGCAGGCAGATTGAAGGCAGAAGTAAATGGTGGCTCTTACATTTAACCAGTTGCAGGACACCAAGCTCTAATAGCAGTCCTGAAACCAGTTTATCACAGCCTAGCCCTTTGAAATCTGCACATAGTACATAGATCTCAAAGCCAGGAAGCAGGAGACTGGAACAGCTTGGGGCATGTCTACCACAATGCAACTGGCAGAAACAAACCTTCTTATGCTGTTCCATTTGTTGTTCTATGTGCTAATTTTATATTTTCCCCAAGGATCCCACTGACTACCTAGTTGCAATTCACTGCAAAAACATGACTTTTAGATCCGAGAATTTAACATTCTACAAGAAGTTTTTTATTGTTCTTTCAATTTTTTGGTAACTGAGAATAAGTAGCATTATTTATTCCCATTTGTTATTCCCAAGGGTTTAATGTGAAATCAAAACTAGGACAGCTCACCACTGAGATTTTGAAGCAAAAATAACTCTCTTGTTCTGATTGTTCTTAAAAGTTTAGTTGTTATTTGCCTGCTATGTTAGTGGTCTTCTTTTTTAGTATTTTTAGTAGCATTTCATTATCTTTTGGAGTATAATAATATTGGATGAGAAATTGTTGTTTTTCTAATAAATAATTCACATGGTAGAAAATAAAAAAATCTTAATAAATTACAAATCAAATTGAAAGTATCTAATTGAGCAAATGAGAATGTCAGCAAAAGGTTTTCAAAAGTTTTTTTTTTTTATAATTAGAAAAAGGATTGGAAAAGTTTATTAGCAAGAGAGAAGAAAAAATGTGTTAGGCAAAACCAACTTTTAGTGGAGGGCAAGGGGTTCTATACAGCTCACCTAGTGCTGAATAGAGAAATTTGATTAATGAGTTTAAGCTTCCATGTTAGAAAGAGGGAGAAATTGAACAGAGGCTTAGTTTTTAATCAACTGGCAGAACCTTGAATATCTCTAATTTGGGTGTCCCCTGTTGTGGTCAGTGCAGGCTTCAGGTTCTTGTCTCCAAGCAGTCAAAATTGAAAAAAAAAGGAAAGAAGAGGAAAATAAGGCAGGACAGCTCCTAGTTTATGAAAGCACTGTTCTAGAGCAGGATTCCTGAGAAACTGAAGTCTTCCCTTTTCATATACATTTTTTAAAATATTTTTTATTGAACTCAATGTGCATTACAAGTCTTTCACAGTTGTATTTTAGGTACATAATGACAGTGAATTAGGGCCATTCCCACTTCCATTCCTATGTTGATCTCTTTGTATACATCCTTTACCTTCACCCTTAGCTCCTTGAACTGCCAGTGTAACAGATCTGTTTTGTGGATAGCTTGTTGGAGTTTGGATCTCTTGATTCTATTGTTGTTGACTTTGGTTTAGGTATTTAGGTTTGGCAATTTTTTATTTCCACTCAATGCTCCTGAGATGGCTTGGCCGCTGGGTCCCATCCACATTTTTATTCTCAGTTTGTAGAAAGTCATAGAAATATGAGGCTGAACAAAATGATTCATGTTCTATAGTTCTGTAAAAAAGAAAGTGGGCAGAAGTCCCTGTTTAGAAGCTATAAATATAAATTAAATTAAAAGAAGAAAAAAAGAAAAAGAAAGAAGAAAAATTAAAATTAAAACTATAAGGAGGGCAGATATTTTAAACAAAATTGGTTGGTGAGCATGTCTTTATTATTGTGAACTAAGAATTTGTTCCACTGGTAAAAGGGGAGAAGATGCTGAAATGATTTTCTTCTGGCATTCATGGCAAACGAGGGTGTCAGGCACCAGTCTGGCTCATTCCATGCTGATAATTCTTTCCTTAGGGCCATTTCCCTAGCCATAGTGATGAGTGTTCTATTTGTATCCAATTTCTATTTATTTTTTCAGCAACATTCGAAACATAATGATATAAATATTTTCCAGACTGCTAATGGTAGTCTATATAGTATATTATTAAAAAATAAGGACTGTCCTTTATTCATTCTAATTTACTTCCTTCACAAAGGATATCATCATCAATTTTTCTGTACATTGATATGTTCATGAAAATATTGGCATTAGGGGCCTGGGAGATAGCATGGAGGTAAGGCGTTTGCCTTTCATGCAAAAGGTCATCGGTTCGAATCCTGGTGCTCCATATGGTCCCCCGTGCCTGCCAGGAGCAATTTCTGAGCATGGAACCAGGAGTAACTCCTGAGCACTGCCGGGTGTGACCCAAAAACCAAAAAAAAAAAAAAAAAAAAAAAAAAAAGAAAGAAATATTGGCATTATACAATCTGCCTAACAAATATACTTCTTTTTTTTTACATGAATACTTCTAATGCTGATGGGGATCTTTGGGGTGACATATGAGAAGTAGAAACTCTAAAGGTAGCAGTCCCCCAAAACAAAGCCTATCACTTTTTCTCTCCTGACATCTGTTATCCTTAGGGTAACTGGGTAAATGTAGGTAAATAAATTTTTCAGTGAATCCCTTCACTGCATAGACACCAAGTTCTGCCAGTCTCTCAAGAGAGCCTTCAAGCTGCACCTGACATCCATGGATTCTGCCTGACCTGGGACTTAGTACCTAGTACCGGAAACTCAATTCCTGGAGGAGCTTTGGACTCAGGGTGAAGTGAGAAATTGGCATTTGCAAGATAATAGGACCAAGTCCTAGATCACTCCCAGGCTTTTCAGGTCCATTGCCCTATTAACAGATGAAATTTCAGGAGGAGACAGAAAGAACTAAAAACAAGTTTTATTGTGAGGTACAGAGAAAAGGGAAAGAAAGAATAAAAAAGAGCGATTCACTCAAAAGAGCGATAGCACAGCGGGAGGGCTATAGCCTTGCACGCAGCAGACCTAAGATGGATCTGGGTTCGAAGGTTCGAATCCCCGCATCCCATATGATCCCTCGCGCGTTAGGAGTGATTTCTGAGAGGAGAGCCAGGGCCTACACATTGGCCCAGTGCCTCGGCAACATAAACCTTTAAGGGAGCTCAGCCCACCAGATATATCCTCAGATTTTCCTGATGGGGAGAACGGAAATAACCCCACAGGGTTCCTCTAAAGGCCCGCTGTGGACGCCTCTTTCCCTTGCGTGGATAGTTGAGGAATTTCCGAAGAGTTGTTTGGCATTACGTTTTCGGTCATTATTTGACTATCTCCTTTGTAAATATCAGGCAAAAGTGTGGCTTCTATCAAATAATTTGGCTCAAATTCCAGCACCAAAGATTACTATGAGAGCACCTTTCCTGAATAATATTTAGCCCTAAAAGCAAAGACAATGTTTTTTCTCTTTTTCAAATATGTTCTTGCAGCTGCAGTTTCTGGAAATCAAGGGTAAAGCCAGAAAGCAGACCCTGGCTATTGACTCTGCTTAGAAAAAGGGAACCAGACCTAACCACACCTAAGGGGATTTGGGTCCTTCCTTTACTTGACCTCTAAAACTATAGAGCCCAGCTCAGCATAGACCATGTTCCTAGATATTTTCTCCTTCCTAATAATTCCTAAATTTGCATTTGAAGTAAGCTTGCAAAGAACTGCCTTGTTATAACCTTCTCCTTTGTAACTCAGAATCCTTATAGCTCACACCCATAGCTTACGTATGTTTCCTGTTAAACTTTGCTTTGAGATTGTAATTATTCTTCTCTATACCTATGGCTGGTTTTACCCTTATAAATCTGTTTGCCTAAAGATTAAATTTGTCACACTCCTGCCAGAAGATGTGTTGACCCCACATATTCTGTGTGTGGCATCATTATTTCATATTTCATATTTGGCTGCTCAAGTTACCTGTTTTCCTCTCATAAAGGATTTGCTCCCCACGTGAGATGCTGAGACAAAAGACGCCTGCAGCAGCCCAGGGAGCACATGTATACACTGTCTTTATTTTAACTTGGCTTTTACAGGGTTATTTATTTTGGGAGGGGAGGTTACAATTGGCTTCATGTAGAGCTTTCTACCAGGGTAAGTATCTTTTTATCAGGGGAAAAGTATAGGATAGTTGAGTTTTTGATATTCTTTTCCAGGTCGTTGTTGCTGTTGGAGCTTCTCTGTAAGAAGAAGTAGTCTTTTCTGGGCTTGCTGTGGTGCCAGGTTAAGGTCTTATCTTAAAATGGGTAGCTCCTGGCACTGGAGTATAAATATTTTTTTTTGAGACCAATGTGAATTACAAGTCTTTAACAGTTGTATTTTAAAGTATTTTAAAGTACATAATGACAGTGAATTAGGGTCATTCCCTCTCCCGTTCCTATGTTGATCTCCCTGCACCATAGTTCCAAGCATGCATCCTATACCTTCACACAATACAGGGCATTTGCCTTGCATTAGGCCTACACAAGCTATTGTCCAACCATCCCAAAAATAAAGGAGTAGCTCCTTCAAATTCCATCTCTTTATATTATTATTTCCCAATGACTTTTGTTACATTCCAAGAATCCATTGCCATTGGAATCAGAAGTGGCATACGTGTTAGGTGTAGAGTGTTTCCCTACCTGCCTGATTGACAGCTTTATTTCCATGATTTAATGATAATATACTTTATGGCACTGAATGAAAATAAGTCAAATAGAAAAAAATAAGTTAGGAAAATGTAAAATTTAATTTATAGTTCAAATGGTATGTGGAAGTGGCAGTAAAATATAATTTATGAATATAAGAAGTACTTTTAGAAAGAAATCAAAGTCCTGTTCTTTATAAAAATAAAAACATATAGCATGCATTGATGAAATATTCAATTGTTATAAAATTTATATTGGCCTCAAGCAAATCATACATTTAATAAATCTGACTTCTTTTTTTGCAAAATAAAGTGATCAATTGAGCAGAACATGTTTCCTGTGTCTAAAATTCTATAATTAAAGCAATCATCTACATATTCAGCAACTAAAGTATATTTCTTTTGCTGCTTTGGGGACCAATCTGTCATGAGACAAGGTGAAGTTTGAGAACAATGTTTTGGCATCAAGGTACTCAAAAGTGACACACTAAGTATCTCCTCAAAGTAATCCTCTGCACAGTAAGAAAATAAAATGTTCCCAGAATAAAAGAAAAATAAGAGAAAAGAACATAAGAACAGGAAAATAGAGAAAACAAAAATGAGAAAACAAAAAAGGAAAAAGAAGGTATATAGAAGAACATGTAGGTAAAACACTCCATGACACTGAGACTAAAGGCACCTTCAGGAGGAAACAACATTGTCCAAACAAGTGGAAGCAGCGATAAACCAATGGGACTATATTACGCTGAGAAGCTTCTGTACCTCAAAGGAAATAGTGACTAGGATACAAAGGCCACCCACAAAATGGAAGAAATTACTCACCCAATACCCATCAAATAAAGGGCCAATATCCAAGATATATAAGGTACTGAAAGAACTTAACAAGAAAAACATCTAATCCCATCAAAAAATGGGGAGAAGAAATGAACATACACTCTCTCAAAGAAGAAATACAAATGGCTAAAAGGCACGTGTAAAAATGCTCCACATCACTAATCACCAGGGAGATGCAAATCAAAACAACAATGAGGTACCATCTCATGCCACAGAGACTATCACACATCACAAAGAAAGACAATCAGTACTGGCTGGCAGGAATGTGGGGAGAAAGAAACTCTAATTCACTGCTGGTGGGAATGCCTTCTAGTTCAACCTTTATGGAAAACATTTTCCAAGATTAAAGTGGATTTAGAAATGGTGGGTGACTGACCAGTAATTGCCAGTTGAATGAATGCCATCTTGAGCAAAATACAGCATATCTTTAACTAAATAAAGTAAAAGTTAGGTTTTGTTGGGGAACGATACACTGATGAGAGCTCTGGGAGAGTTATTTTTGTCTAATACTGGTCTTTGGTCAGATTCAAAAGCATTGTTTTTGATGATCATCTAGATGTGGTCTCACTACAAGGCTACTATTCCAAGTATAAATACTTTCACAATATTGTTAACAAAATCATTGTTTTATTCTCTGAAGTAGCAATCTAATATATCATAATACCATTTAATTTTAATTTATTTCTCACTAGAAATAAATTATGCTATTTTATGTGTCTCTTTATAAATATTTTAAAATATTATGTGATGTTTTCATTCTTTCTGTACTTATATGCAGATAAATCAGTATATTCCATTTGACTGAAAAGCATAGAACTTTAAATATTTATTCTTTTTTATCACCATCATTTATATTGCAATATTTTTCATATATTTTAATTCACAATCTATAATTTTAATTCTTGTTTTATGTTTGTACTTTATCTGTCCAAATTGTTTAGATATATTGACTTTGTTACATGAAAAAAATGATAGATTGGCTCCATGCAATGCACATAAGGAATAAATTTGTCTGGTATATAAAACTTCCTCAAAGACCCATTTCCAAAAGACCCAATTCCAAGAGCCTGAGACCAATGAACTCCTGAATTTCAGGCCAAGAGTCAGTGTGATTACCTGAAGAGTCTTGTGACCGGTCCCTGGGAGAAGAGACTAGGAACTTCTCAGTAAAGCTGTGACAGCACTCAAGAAAAGCAAACCAGCAATTCAATCCCTAGCCAGAGACAGGCCCATTGACTCCTACTTGTGTAAAGAATTTAAGATACAGATAGGATAGATAGTTTTGTAGGTAGGGAGCTCCCCTTGCATGAAACCCACCCAAATTGAAAGCTCCAGGAATGCTGAGTCAGGAATACTCACTAAGGATACTTAGTTGTGGCAAATATATATAATATATATATATTTATATATATTATATATAAGTATATATTATATATTATGTTATATAATATATATACATATATAATGCCACTTGGTGATTTTATTCCACTGCAGAGATATCCAGACTCTCACTTGAGCACTACCTTCATCTACTCTCTTTTTCTCTTCCTTTACTTCCCTAATAAACTTATTTTATGTCACTCTTCATCTTTTCTTGAAATTCTTTTCTGCAAGAGAAACACCACTGACCTGGAAAACCCCAGATAAGATTTAAGACTGATTTCCTGTACAGACAAGAACAATTCCTTGTGCCAGCCTGGGTTTCACAGCTCTTCGTGTAATTGGGTATCAGGTATCATTTCCTCAAGCAGATAGGAGAGCTCAGATACTATTTAATGGTGGCCTAGTAGGGCTGATGAAGCCAAAGGTCTGTACCTTGCAAGTGCTCATTACAAAATTTTATCAGTCCTAGATTTCCATGGGCACTTTCAGGTGAATGAGGTGGGTAGAAAGGGAAGCAGATAGGAGGCTGAAACATATCCCTGTATCCCTCCACAATTCACATAAGGCACTCAGAAGCTATACTTTTTTGCTGTTGAGAATAGTATCTCCTAGCATCAATAACATACTTATATTTTAACTCTGAGATACAATAAAGTAGTCTGCACATTGCTTTACTACAGAGAGAATAATACCTTCCCAATAGAACAAATCAAAGATGAGGTGCTATACATGATTGCATGTATTCATATTACATGTAAAATTGTAAAGCGTGTCTCTTAAGGAGATGCCATGCACTGATGTCTTGGACAAGGCAAGAATATTGGAAATATTCGTGTGGAAAGAGGTTGAGGATGACTTGAAGGTAGTCAGTAATGATGTGAAGTTATTGCATTTTAGTCTGGCAATCTACAGGAATTTAGGACCATAATCACCAGTGCTCAGGGCTTCTTCCTGGCTCTGAGCTCAAAGATCACTCCTGGGGGACTCAGGGATTGCAGTACTCAAGGCTTACACTTCATTCTGTACTCAGGAATCATTGCTGGATGGCCTAGGAGACTATAAGTGATATGTGAAATTGAAATTGAAAATAGTCACCTGCAGAGCAAGTACCCCACCCTCTGAATCCTACATGTCCTAAGTCCAAAGCAGAGTACTCAGGCATATGATCCACACAAGGAGAAAATATAGAACTGTTTCCCAATATTTTCCAAGTTTCCTCTTTAAGGATGAAAGGAAAATTGGGGTCGGAGAGATAGCATGGAGGTAAGGCATTTGCGTTTCATGCAGAAGGTCATTTGTTCTAATCCAGGCATCCTGTATGGTCCCAGAGTCTGCCAGGAGCTATTTCTGAGCATGGAGCCAGGAGTAACCCCTGAGCACTTCCAAAAACCAAGAAAAAAAAAAGAAAAGAAAAGAAAAGAAAAAAGAAAAAGAAAAGAGAGGGAAATTTAGTTACTCCCTTGCCAGTACTGCTAGAGACCTTATTTTAGTTGTATCCATTTCTTTGCAATTTTTCTGCAATTTCTGGTGCTCCTTCTAAGAATAGGATGTTCATTCCAAAGACCATAGATTCTTCCCTGGGGCAAAATCTGTGGTCTTAGGCTCACTTGTGACAAAAAAGAAAACCATGATGCTGAGAAGAAATAGTCAAACAGTTCATCAAAAAGTCACTAAAATGAGCCAGACTACTCTCATAAAATACTCACATTCTCTATAATATTCTTGTCACTGAATAAATAACAGTTTTTTAAATTAAAAACAAAACAAAATACAACATGTGCTAGCATTAACTTAGTTCTATATTATGATCTTTTCCCGACTTAGTATTTCTAACTTCTCAACAACCTCTTCTACCTCTGACTCAGGGTCTAACCATGCCTAGTATTGAATATTCTTTTCTTATTTGAATATCAAAGAAACGTGGAAATGTGAATTAAGATGGAGACTCTCTCTCACCACTCCTGCATCCAGAATACCCCATTTTCTAGCTTCCCTACACATTTCTTTCTTTTTATCAAATAATTGCTACTAAATTTGACCATTTCATCCTCCACGCTTTGCTTTTAGGCTTGACTCGCTGAGGACAAGATTGTGAATCAGTAAAACAGCTAGAGGTTAGGGGGGTAACTCAGAGCTGAATGCATGCTTTGTCTGTGTAGGTCAGTTCCAGGTCTGGCATGATGTTGTTCCCAGATCACAGACAGAAGTGATCCTCAGGTATGAAGAAGGAATTTCTGGAGCATCACTCATGGAATGTGGTTGACAAACCAAAGGAGACTGAGAAACGAATTTCTCCTCTTAGTAAAGTCTTCAGTTAATAAACTGGCCCTGAAAGTTACCTTGAATTTTTTTTTATTAAGAGGTTGAACTTTGCCTGTCCCAGAGGCATGCAGGATGGAGGTTGGGAGGGCAAGTAGAGACATTGATGATGAGAAATGTGCAATGGTGAAGCCTCTTTTACTTGATATAAAGCATTCATAATTTATCCATACTGTTGCAAGGGATAGTTTCATTTTTTTTCAGGCCACACCTATTTGATGCTCAGGGAATACTCCTGGCTAAGTGCTCAGAAATTGCCCCTGGCTTAGGGGGACCATATGGGATGCTGGGGGATCAAACCGTGGTCCTTCCTTGGCTAGCGCTTGCAAGGCAGACACCTTACCTCTAGCGCCACCTTGCCGACCCCAGTTTCATTAATTTTTAAATATATGAATAGTACTGACTATCTTGTTCTACTACTATATATTTATATTGTTTAATTAATATTTCAATTATTGTGAGTAATTGGTAAATAAGCATAGACCTGCTATAAATATTTATCTACAGTTTTTGTCTACTTGGATATGTCTATATATATTTTGTTTAAATACTGAGAAGTGATTTCTAGATTGCTTGATAAGTTTATTATTAAGGACATATTACAAGAAACATATGTATTTATTTTGCAGAAAAATATGATAGCAGAGATCTCTTAATGTTGTTAATTCTCACTGGTATAATAGCCTCAAGGGTTGTTTGTGTATATGTGTTTTCTGATCAGCAAATATAGAAAACCAAATTATTTCTATTTGTCAATAAAACTATTGTTATTTCTATTTTCTTTTTTTTTTTTTTTTGGTTTTTGGGCCACACCCAGTGACGCTGAGGGGTTACTCCTGGCTATGCGCTCAGAAGTCGCTCCTGGCAGGCACGGGGGACCATATGGGAACCGGGGGATCAAAGTGGTCCGTCCAAGGCAAGGCAGCAGGCACCTTACCTCCTGCGCCACCTCCCGGCTCCCATTATTTCTATTTTCTAATGATTAATGATTTTGATCAACTTTCTTTAATTTGTAGGTCAACTGTATAGTTTTGGCAATAAAGTACTCAGATCTTTGATCATTAATTTAATAAGAATATTTGTCTTTTTATTGTTAAATGTGAAAATATTTTGTATATTCTTTTTCTTTTTTTTTCTTGGTTTTGGGCCACATACAATGGTGCTTGTCCTGAAGAAAGGCAGGAGGAGGGGATGGATTTGGGGACATTATTGGTGGAAAGTTGCACTGGTAAAGAAAGGAGTATATAAAACCAACTGCAAACATTTTTGAAATCATGGTGCTCAAATAAATTACTAAAAAAGTAAACAACTATAAAATATTTACTAAGTTTCTTTTTAATTCCCTATAAATTTTTTGTATTTTATTGCATCTTGATCTTTACTATTTCTGCTTACTATTTTTCTGCATGTTTCAGTTTGTTCAAATGAAATGCTTAGAAATGAACCCAGAACTTTATTTGAAATCAGACCAATTAAAAGTTCGTCTAGATTCTGGCAATAATATTACTTATTTACTTGAATTGACTATATTACTCATCAAAAGAGTTGAAAGTACATTGATCAGGAAACATTCCTCATAGCAATCCTAAAACTTGTCTGTATTATAGACCAGCAAGTCAACAAACCTAAGAAATTCCATCTTATTCTCCACTTATACTTTTTAGAGTTCCTATTCCCTAATAGCCTTGTTCTTACTCTCTTCCTAAGGATGTTCTTGTGCACTATATCCTGAATATGGTAAAACAATAGTAATAAAAAGAGCAAAAATTAGGTCTTCTGTAAAGATTTCTAATGACTGTCTTATAGAACTGTAAAGACTAATGTTCAAATGATTTTATCTCAGATACACAATGGCCATAGTCCTATGATTCATTAAACCATTGCTCTAGCCAAACTGCTTAGAGACTCTATCCTCTAACTCTCCCTTATTTTTTATAATAACTTAATGTCCAACTAATTAATATTAACTAAAATCCAACTGGTCCTAGCTCCAAATTGATAGCCATTAGTTTGTTTTAATCGGCACTAGGAAATTCACTATAAGAACACACTCTTCTCAGCTTACTAGAACCTGTAGCTGAAAAGTCCATTTTTCTCTCTCATGACTAGTTTCTCTTGAACACTGAATTTCCAGAAGCAAGAACCTGAACTTGGATTTGGGAACAAAGCTTTTATTCTCTTCAACATATGACCTTGATGGTTATATACAGTAGTATATCAACCACATTATTTTCCTGATCTTTTAACAGTGATTTAAATTCAACTTACTTAAAATTTTTTTTATTTTATAATTGTATTTATTTTTCTATTTTAAACTTACATTCAACTCATTCTTCATTTTTAATCATTAACTCAGAAATAAACTATATATCCTTACTTATAAATTTCTTTGTGATGTATTTATATTTTATTTCTGGGAGTATTTGTTTATATACTCTATTTTTGTCTAAGATATTTTAGTCACTATCTTAGGTAGTGAGATACAAATGTCATATGTTCTGAATATAAATTAGGTATTTATCAAATCCTTTTTTATCATATGTTAGTTCCTTTACTATTTATCCATTTTAATTAGTATGAAAGAGAAAAACATCACTTAATATAATATACATAAAGTAGCTTTTCATGTTTTAAGAACAAGAGAAAGGAGAGCCAAGAAGAAAGGAAAGTTAGTGAGAACTCCCATCCAAAGATTGGGCTACCATGAATCATTCTGAGGAGCAAACCAGAGATGATTGTGTACAAGGCTAGTTCCTTAATGACCTTATTAAGTACCTCAATTGCTCACAGTTAGTGAAAGAATTAGATAATGTATGTAAAAATAGGTCACCATATGGGCGATCAGAGGCTCAGATGGTTAGAATGGAAGATGCAGACAAGCAGGCAGTGCAGATGGTCAGTGAAAAGAAAGTGATTCAGCTAGACAGCAAAGTGATAGAGAAGATCAATGATGCTGATTGGCAAATGGTGCATATGGACTTCAACATAGACCTCTTGTGCTTATAGATACTTCAGATAATCAGATGACAGAGCCTGAAAGGAAAATGATGACAACATTGACCTGTGGCTGTTGACCTATTCAGGTGCAGTCAGCCATCGATGATTAGTAACTTGAGATTGGCCATATACAGATAACACTGGAAAATGGTCTTAGCAATGGAGAGGTAGAGAAATGAAACAAAGATTAGCAGCCATTTGGCTGCTGATCCAAATGTGGTGGCTTCTGCATTTACTGTGACCTCAGACGTATACCCACATGAGATCTTAAATAAATAGCTGGTCAATAAAGAACTCTTAAATAAAAGAGCTTCAACACTGATGCCATTTGCTAGTTTAAAGATTACCTGGATCCACTGTGACATACATAAACAACATAGCAGTCTACAGATCTCTAATGAGTCAAAGAGAAACATTTTGAAATGGTGGCAGACACAAGAACAATCAATAGCTAACTCTAAAGTTAAGAAAATTGGAAAGTGCTTTCCCAACTGTGGAGCTATACTAAAATGCTCAGTGCTTACTGATGTCTTTGTGATAGGAGATCACTTGTGGCAGGATTCAAGAAATTATATACAGTTTTGGGGATCAAGTCAGAAATATTTTGAATTTATTGAATGTCAACTTCTTATCAGATACATTATTTGCAAATATCCTTTCTCAGTAAGATGTCTTTTTATTCTACTAATATTTTATTTTGCTATGAAAAAAATCTTTAATTTAATGTAGTTCTATATATTTGGGTTTTTTTATTTACCCTTTCATGAAATTGAATTTTAACTGACTGGTAAAATTGGAGCCCCAAATACCACTCTATCCAGTGAGAGCAATATGAAGTTGAAATAGCGAGAGCTCGAGCTAACAGTCTTTGACATTTGTCATAGCAAACAATAAGAATTTCTTATTTCTAAAATAATTTCTGCATGAACATATTGTCCTTGACAAAAGATTTTGCTAAACCTCCTTTACTACTTTATTTATTCAAATGGGAAGTCACTTTATGTTCTTAGAAAAATCCTTTAGAAAAATAAATGAAATAAATATTCATTCACAGTCATATTCTTATTTTTTTTAGAAAATTCACATTGTCATAGACAGATCCCAATAAGAAATTCATTTAAAAATATTCTGAGATGCGGGGCCTGGGAGATAGCATGGAGGTAAGGCATTTGCCTTTCATGCAAAAGGTCATCGGTTCGAATCCCTGTGCCCCATATGGTCCCCCGTGCCTGCCAGGAGCAATTTCTGAGCATGGAGCCAGGAGTAACCCCTGAGCACTGCCGGGTGTGACCCAAAAACCCAAAAAACAAAAAAACAAAAAAAAATATTCTGAGATGCTTGAAATGTAGCGCATTATGTCTTTTATTGACATTTTAAATTGTTAAGCTCAGACTTTTCCAAAGTTAATCAATTGCTTGTTTCTACTATTTGTAAGTATGAACATACATGCACCAACTAATAGCCTTTGTGTTGGAATGAAAGATTAAACTTTCATTTAATTTAGCTTATGTTCGTTTGTTTTCAATTAAGAAGAGAAAATCCTTTCAAGTAAGATAGGTTATTTATATTTGTTTTGCTTCATTTATAAGTTCAAACAAGGCTTTCATGTTTATGGTCATTAATGTTGTTGGAAAGAAATTGTATTAAATAAATAGGCTACAGTAAGCAAGAAAATAATTTTAGAGTTCAAATTAATTAATTAAGGAGATATATTTGTCCTGCATTTTTAATGCAAAGTGGATAATAGGATGTGTAAGTCTGAAAAGAACCATGCAGAATAAATTAATTTCCTCACTAAATTCATGCATCAAGCAGTAAATAGCTGTTAAATTTTGTCAGTTTCAGTGACGCACACATATTTATATTCCTAGATTTACCAAGACAATATTTTTTCTGGATACTCTATTTGACAGATATTTTCAAAGCATGTATATGAAATGAAACGACGTTTAAAAATAAATGGTATGGAGTATAAATGGTATGGGGTATAAGAGAGAGTGAGTGTGTGTGTGTGTGTGTGTGTGTGTGTGTGTGAGAGAGAGAGAGAGAGAGAGAGAGAGAATACAGCTGGTAGTATGTTTGCTTTGTATGCAGTTAATTAGCAGAATTATTATCCTAGGTACTGCCATAGCAGAGTCAACTCTGAGAACAAAGAGCAAAAGTCAATTTAAATGCCCTGAAAAGTAAGAGCTGAACACTGCTGAACACTCCCTTCTAAAAAATAGATAAAAACGAAAACAGAAACAAACAAAAAAAGTGATGGGAAGAGTAAATTAATGCTCTTCCCTCAAAAGTTTTATCTTTATCACTGGTAGCTGAAACTGTAAAATGTCATTTGCATGACAAAAGAGACTTTCTATAAACTATGAAATAAATGTAAGAACCTTGGTGTGAAGAATAATCCTAGATTACCTGGGTGAACCTACTAGATTTTGAATCCTTTAAAGCAGAGAACACTTGCTGGATAAGTTATCAAACTTATACGTGATCAGAAAAAGAAAGGAGAAATAAAACTGGGGCTAGAGCATTAGCACAGTGGTAGGACATTTGATGACCCAGGACAGATCTGGGTTAGAATTCATCTCTTGTAACTTCTCTTGTACATGTTTCTCTTTGCTCTCTCATCTAATATGTTTTTTCCCTATATGGCTTAAAAATGTTTTCTTCAGTGTATAGACAAAGATCAGGAGTCTAGATGGAAGCTGAAATTGACTTAACTATGCAAAACAAATCCTTACCCCAGCCTGAGAATTCTAGAACCCTAGAAAATCAGTGGTAGGGAACCAACTGCCATATGAAGATCAAGATGGCCTCTCAGAGGCACCTGGATGACAAACTTAGTGGGTCTGTGGTAAAAGTTGCTTTAGATTATTATAAGTCCTGGTCTCCCTGGGCCCTTCTCTGGCAAGAACTAATGGCCTAGCTTCAAGGTATTAGTGATCTGCCCTTTGTGGTTGCCCTTTCTTAGGCTCACTAGTAACATACAATTTGATTAACTTGGGTTTTTTATTTATTTAAATAAAAAGATTTATTTAAGCACCATGATTACAAGCATGTTTGTACTTGGGTTTCCTGTCATAAACAGAATACCCCCTTCACCTGTGCAACATTCCCACCACCAATGCCTCCATTCCTCCCCATCCTGGCATCCCATATGGGTCCCCTTCACTAGGAACAATTTCTGAAAGCATAGCCAGGAGTAACCTCTGAGCATCACTGGGTGTGCCACATAAAACAAAACAAAACAGAGAGAGAGGAGAGGGAGAGAGAGAGAGAGAGAGAGAGAGAGAGGGAGAGAGAGAGAGAGAGAGAGAGAGAGAGAGAGAGAAGGAGGAAGGAGGAAGGGAGAGAGAAATTTGCTCACACCAAAGATAAGGAAGTCAAGATAAGAGTCAGGTAATGCTAATGGGCTTCATAAAATAAAAGGATATGTATTCATCCTTAGAGCATTCTAATGCCTTAACCTAGTCCAGCAAGAATTTTCAGACTCTGACCTTCAGAAATGGGACAATAAACTTGTTTAAAGTCAATAAATTGGTCACTGTTTTTGCAGAGATTAAAAAAAATGAATATATCATACCATATGTGAAACTTAATTACTTCTAAACTGAGTATAGATTGTATAAGACCATTTAAGCATTCTTTTAATATAGGTAATTTTTCAAGGAAGAGAAATAAATGAAGTCATCAGAGTCAAAAAATATTTTTCTACTGTTTCTAAAAACATCATGCAAATATTTAATGCTTATTATATAAGTTTTTAATTACAGCTTCCAAATTTTACCAGGTTTAACTGTCATTAACCTGATAGAATATATTACTTTCATCATCCTTTGTCAAATACCCCTTTGGAGATAAATATATACTCTTTTAGACAAGACATAAAGAAATGCAAATTATAGATGCTCATAATATTCACTTAAACTAAGTCAATATACATTATTATGGATGCTGATTTTGTCTAGTAGAAATATTAAAATTTAAAATAAAATGTCATAATCATTATTTTTTCTTGGTGTGCAATTTTATGAACCATACCTGCTATGCTTAGGATATTTTCAGGCATATATTCAAGAATCACTCTTAACAATGCTCAGGGTACTACCTGTGGTGCTGGGGACCAAACCCACCTCCACAGTGAGCAAAATAAACAATCTACGTCCTGCACTATTACAAGATCTCTGCAAAAAAGATGTTGGCATGTTCTAGACATCTATTAAAAACTTTGAAAAATAGTACTCATTTTGAACTCTACTTTCCAACATTTAGAACTTAGTATTATGTTCATATTGCTAAATATCTTTGCATATAAGTTACTTTTTTGAATATTTCATATATTCACTCAGATGATGGTTGTGAAGTAAAATGAGTGTCAGGAAAAAGAAAAATAAAGTATTATGAACAAGCCTGTTTAAAAGATATCTTAAGTACCAGTGAATAAAATCTTATATGTGGTCTCAGGTTACTACTATTCATTATATTAATTTGTAACAGGTATATAAAATTATATTTACTCTATAATACAAAATACTTAAAATTATTGAGAAATTTTTAAATAACATTTATTTTCAAACTAAAACAATTTTTATCATTAAATTTTTTTTCCCCTAGGGCCAGCGAGGTGGCGCTAGAGGTAATGTCTCTGCTTGCAAGCGCTAGTCAAGGAAAGACTGCGGTTCGATCCCTGGCGTCCCATATGGTCCCCCAAAGCCATGGGCAATTTCTGAGTGCTTAGCCAGGAGTAACCCCTGAGCATCAAATGAATATGGCCCCAAAAACCAAAAAAAATTTTTTATTTTCTTGCTAGGGAAGCAACTCAAATATTATACTTTAGATTATTATGTGCTGTATAAACATGGTAATTTATATGTTAAAAGAAAAATCACATCAATTGCATGGAAAGTAATTGAAATTAGACATTGGGTGGTGATTTAGATGTTCATTCAGATGCTATATTTAAGTGCCATGCACAGGAAGTGACACATGCCTCAATACTTTCTCAATAAAAATTTATTTTAAATAATAGTTGCAAAAAATTGTATTAATTTAATTTTCTTTCCACACTGAGCTGTGGTCAGGGTGTACTCCTAGCTCTGCATTCAGAAATCACTCCTGGTGTACCGTGGGTACCAGGGATCAAACCAAGGGATAGCTGTGTGTAAGGGAAGCACCACACCTACTTTACCATCTTTCTGGCTCTAGCAAGAAAAAGTGTTAAGAAATTAAATTTAACAAAGCAAATTATGGTAAGAAAAATGATGAAAATATATGTCTATAAATATCTAGCTACATTTTCATAGAGTTCTATTTATTATAATTCATAGCTATATAGATATTAATCCATGGTTTAAAATTTCAAAACTCTAACCTGTATACACCACTAGTTTCTTGCTTTCTATATTATTTTTCCCTCTTGATTCTACCTGATAAATTATTTTACTTTATTAGCTTTGACAAATACTGATACCTATGCAGAACTCATTAAAATATCCATTCATATTATTCTGATGCTATTAGAGGATTATCGAATTAAATGCTAATTTTAATTTATTCTTTATCATGGTAACACCAGTTTGTACAATTTTAGTAATTTTGTTTATTTGTTTTGGGGTCATACTTGGCTTGCTTGGGGAATACTCTTGGTTCTGCAGTTCAGGCTCAGGGATCATATGGGATACAAAGGGTGGAAACTGAATTGGTCATATGCAAGGTAAATGCCTACCTGTTGTGATGTTGCTCTGGTCTCCCATTTTAGTACCTTTGGGTACATGGCATAGTTATTTGTCATCTATAGTGTGAGTTTCGATTATTCTTTTGAACTGTTATTTGGCCACACAATTGGTGTTTTGTTGCTGGTGTTTCAGGGTGTTCTGGAAAGGAGCAGAAGCACCAGGACTTTCTGAGTAAGGAGTTTTTATTAAGTGTGTGACTAGGTCATCGGTTCGAATCCCGGTGCCCCATATGATCCCCCGTGCCTGCCAGGAGCAGTTTCTGAGCATGGAGCCAGGAGTAACCCCTGAGCATTGCCAGGTGTGACCCAAAAACCAAAAAAAAAAAAAAAGTGTGTGATTAAGGGCTAGAATCTGTGCTCAGAGAATCAAGGGTAACCAACTCATTTGAATAATATTATCGTTTAAATTTAACAAGCTTGGTTATTCAACCTAATTTATATATCCAAAGAAGAATTAGAGACTGATCATTGGGCAAGACTCTCAACCCAACTAATTTAATTATAGTCGTCGTTGTCTTCTTCTTCTTCTTCTTCTTCTTCTTCTTCTTCTTCTTCTTCTTCTTCTTCTTCTTCTTCTTCTTCTTCTTCTTCTTCTTCTTCTTCTTCTTCTTCTTCTTCTTCTT
>PVKC010002107.1:0-12675 GCA_004027635.1 Crocidura indochinensis | reverse complement strand
CCTCCTTCTCCTTCTCCTCCTTCTCCTTTCTTTTTCTTCTTCCTCCTCCTCCTCCTCCTTCTTCTAAAATGCTTTTCATGGAGGCCTTTTTGAATCAGTTTAGTGTTTTACTAGAGTGAAATTGGAAATTCCAAGAAACAAATAATACGGGCTGGAGAGATAGCATGGAGGTAGCACGTTTGCCTTTCATGCAGAAGGACCGTGGTTTGAATCCCAGCATTCCCATATGGTCTCCTGAGCCTGCCAGGAGCAATTTCTGAGCACAGAGCCAAAAGTAACTCGGGTGTTTTTTACATGACTGGAACCCAAACACAATCATGTATGTAATCAAGGTGTTTAAATAAAATATATTAATTAATTAAAAACAAAAACAAAAGTAACACCTGAGCACTGCTGGGTGTGATCCCAAAGCAAGCAAGCAAGCAAACAAACAAACCAAAAAACAAAACAGAAGCAAGTAATATGGAACAAAATAAAATTTATTTACATTTTATGTCTCATCCTTTTAACATTTAATATTTGTGTACAAACTTCATATAGGTAAATATTGATAAATATATGAATTCATTTTTTAACATATGAAAATTATTGAAATACTTTTTTAGAATGAGTTCTTAAAGTTTCTGTAGGTGTTTGTGTGTGTGTGTGTTGTTTGTTTGTTTTTTGGGCCACAACTTAAAGTTTCTGTAGGTGTTCGTGTTTGTGTGTGTGTGTGTTGTTTGTTTGTTTTTTGGGTCACACCTCGTGATGCTCAGGGTTTACTCCTGGCTCTGCGTTCAGAAAAATCACTCCTGGCTTGTGGGGGATCCAGATGGGATGCCAGCGGGAATCGAACCCAGGCCGTCCTGGGTTAGAGGTGGCAAGACCAGTGTCCTACCGCTACCGGCGGGCCTCTGGCACCTGGTCACTTTCACAGCTTCATTAGGCCTTTATGGTGGCTAACTCATGTTGCCGCCCACGTGTCCTTGGGAGGGTCTCGTGGGCACTTGCGGGTGCGCCAGCGAGCCGGGGCTGCCCGACTCACCCTGTGGCTGCAGCACCCAGGGTGCCAACACTACTACACCACCACACAGCTGCCGTAGTCTCAAAGTCCATCAGCTTTTGTAGGTATGTTTATAAACTATAGTTTTAGGAAGAATATTTTTGCTGACTGTAATGAGGATAATGTAGAATCTATAAATTAATTTCTTATATATATTTTCATAAAGTAAACTCAACTTTTACTTTCCTTAACTGAAATCACTCTGTATCTACAATACATATAAATTCAATTACAGATTTCTTCATTCTGTCTCAATTATTTACATTGGAGACTATTTAGAATTCATTTGACATGTCTTTTGTTATCTAGAGATCCAGGTATTAATTATTTTGCCATATGTTACACGTTGCCATATGTTAACCATTCAACATTGTGAACTCTTGTATTATAGTCTCAAGGAGCCATAGGTAATATGTAAAAACTTGATCTTAGCAATATTGATCTAAAACAAGTTTTATTTACACAAATAGCTTGTGAGATTGATATACTAGCTGTCTATTGATATACATAGCTGTCTATTAATTTAATTTATATATAAATATCTGTTTGAAGTGAAATAATTTTAGAATTATACATTGTATCAAAAAGTGCCATTCAAATATAATTTTCGACCACATCCAACAATGCTCTGGTCTTACTTCTTCATCTTTTCTCAGTATCACTCTTGGGACACTCAAGGAGCCATAAATAATGATAAGGATGGAACCTAGGTCAGTCAAGTGCAAGGAAAATGTCCTACCCATAGTGCTCCGGGAGCCAAAAATAAAAGCTTTATGTATACATATAAATATTCCCGAATACATGGTTACATTCTTTTTTTTGGGGGGGGGGTCACACCCGGGCCCACTCAGGGTTTACTCCTGGCTATATGCTCAGAAATCGCTCCTGGCCGGTTGGGGGACCATATGTAATGCCAAGATTCGAACTAACATGCTTCTACATGCAAGACAAATGCCTTGCATCCATGCTATCTCTCTGGCCCCAATGGTTATATTCTTGTGAAATTTATTTTAAAGCATTGCTGGAATAGTGAAGTAAAGATGTACTGTTAAGGATATATATGTATATATTTGTATATATAAATTATATATATATATATATAAATAATTTGTTTTTGATTTGGGATTACATCCCGATCAGTACTTACTTATGACTCTGTGTTGAGTTGTGATCTCTGAAAGTGATTAGGGACCATATATGGTGCCAGGGATAAAACTGGGGTCAAAAGTATGCAAGGCACCCAATGTTACCCATTGGGTTAATTCTCTGGTCCTGTTTGCAAAGTTTTAAATGATTATTTAAGAACATAATATTATATTTTAGCTGGGCAGCAGGTAGAACACCATAATATTGTGACCCTTTAAGAATGTTGTAAATATTCAATAAATTGGAGGACTTATTGTTTTATCTAAAATCTAGTTAACATTTGAGCATATAGAAAAGTTCTAGGACTTTTAGTTCCACAGCAACTTTTATTGTACTAGGTGGAATATATTGTAGAATATATGCAATCACAGAGTGATGTTAACATCTTGGCTGTGACTAACAGTGTAGATATAAAACTGAAGCAGGATTCATAGAAAGAAAGAAAAGGATGATCACAGTGGCATGAGAATAGATTAATCAACATTTATTATTAAGTAGGTTGGGGAGACCATTACTTGTGTCCATGAATAAATTAAACATTTCCAAATTAGATAAATAAAATTAAAATAAGCACTAATGACAAATATAACACCCTGGAAGTGAATATATGAGAAAATGATAATGTGTCTGCTTTTCATTTCCGCTGAGTTTAGAATGACAATGTATTTCCTGGCTACCACAGATGGTCTTTGATTACAGTTGAAGATGTAGTCAAGCAGATTTGTAAATTTCCACATAAATTATGACTTTAATATTCAGTGATCTATTTGATGAAGTGTACATAGTAATGTAATGTACATATTTAAGCTCATGCTGCTGTACTGATAATATAGGACAACAGAATTAAATTAAAATTAACTTTTAGTTATCTCTCTTTCCTTAACTCTCTACTTTTTTCTTGGGGAGATAATTGTTTTAATACTTAAAGCTTTATTTAAACATTGTGAGTTACAAAACTGTTCACAACAGAATTATTGTAATCATTCATTTTTCCAATCCCAAACCGGCAGAGTGACATTCTCCCACTCTGCTTTGGAAATAGGTAGTTTTAATTTTTGATAAAAGTATGTCTGTCTTTCATGAAACTCCAGTGGCCTTTGATTTATTAAAGTAATTTTATCTCTCTAAATGTATTTAAGTGTATTAGGATATATTCTGCACTTTATGGTTAGATAACTGCCAACCCTACTCTTTTTATTTTACTTTTATTTATTTATTTATTTATTTATTTTGGTTTTTGGGCCAACCCAGTGATGCTCAGGGGTTACTCCTGGCTATGCGCTCAGAAGTCACTCCTGGCAAGGAGGACCATATGGGAAACCGGGGGATCGAACTGCAGTCCGTCCTAGGCTAGCGCAGGTAAGGCAGGCACCTTACCTCCAGCACCACCACCCGGCTTTACTCTTTTTAATATAAAGGATGGGTTTACATATGACATCCTTCCAGTAAAAAGAGTTTTGGGGGATTGTTTTCTCTTTTTGTTTTTGATATTTGTGAGTTCAAATTTTTCTGTTATGTATAATTATTGCCCATTTTATCATAGATTTTCTATTTTAATATATTAAATTAATGTATAAAGGTTGCTGTTTTATAACATGTCATCTACAAAATGTTTTCCTCTAAGAGAAAAATTACAAGTTATATTGAAAAAGTAGGGTATAATCTTGAAATAGAGGGAAGATAAAATAAAGTAAATATATTTGCATAGGAACATCTCAAGGATAATGTTTAATGTATCAGTTCATACAGATTAAGTCATTTATATTTATTTTTTCCTTTATTTATTTATTCAGAAATATTTATTTTGAATAGTACCTAATGTGTTTTCCATCATGCGAATAATATATTTTAGGGAAACATGCATGATACTCAGGACTTTCTCCATGATATAAAAAGAGGGAACATAAAGGTGAAATAAACTGCAACTCTATGAAATGGATTAATAATTCATCAGCAGGGGCCCAGGAGATAGCATGGAGGTAAGGCATTTGCCTTTCATGCAAAAGGTCATCGGTTTGAATCCCTGTGCCCCAGATGGTCCCCCGTGCCTGCCAAGAATAATTTCTGAGCATGGAGCCCCTGAGCGCTGCTGGGTGTGACCCAAAAACCACACACACACAAAAATTCATCAGCAAAATGATGTTTCTTAAAGTACTTTTCTGAATTGAAATAATCAATGTATATTATTTGTATATTAATGTATACAATTAATGTATATTAATTAATGTATATTAAATGTAATACATATTAGCCATTGTATGATATTGAATAATAATGATATCCATGTCTTATTTTTGTGATTATATTTATTGCTGTAAATAAAAACAGAAGCCACTATAAAATATCACTTATTTGATTTCATGAGCAATATAGAGAAACTTTATATAATTCAACTATTGTTTGGAAAGAATTCTATGAAAAACTTCCTAGATTATTCCCCTAGGAACTACTTAGTGAATTCAGGATTACCTTTCTATCAAGAAAAAAAAAAGAAAAACAAAGTCTCTTTTTATAAATAGATCACATTCCATTTTAAGCTACAATTTATATTAAACTATTGAGTCTTAAAATACATTATCAGAGAATAAAAGGTGAAAGAATTTTCTTTCCAGTTACTTAGTTTCTGCTGTAATTCATTGTTTGAAGTTCACTCACTGGAGACTAATTCTTTCAAATTACAACATTCAGTCCTTTTTGTAGCATCAAAAAAGCTGGGTAATTGAACAGTTCAAAGACCCTCCACTCTATACATAAGTCATAGAGTACAGAGTAGTCAGCATGAAGATCTATTCCGGTTCACAGATAAAACTTTGTTCAGTATAGCAATACATATAGGCAGTGATGTGCCATAACTATAATTGTAACGGTTGAGCTAAATCCCAAATCAATTTATCATAGAAATATGTACCTTCTTTCTGTAGTCTGCATGAAATAGTTAATACCAGATAATTTTACTAGCAACTATTGAGCTTCTAATTAGTTGATTAGTTGTTCTAATATAGTTCTAGTATATATAATATAATATATATGTATATTTCTTCTTTCCATTGTATGCAGGATGATCTTAATAAAAGGAGCTTTACAGGCAACTATTGGAACACTAAGGCCAACTGAATTTGGGGTTGTTCGTAATTAGGCATAGTTTGAAGATATGAAGGATCAGTAGGAAGGATGTTACAAGATTTTACAAAAAGTCTCTCTGTAAAACAGCTGGAATGCAGATAATGGAGACACATTTAAAAAATATTTAATAGTAAACTGCTCTCACTTCACACGGAACAAATTGAATGAAAGGAAAAACAAATTGACTAAGTTCCTTGCTTCATTTTTGCTGCTGAGAATCATTGCAGGAACCCAGAGGGTGCAAATGTTATTGGACTAGCTTGAATCGGATGGATTTTAGATTTTTTTCTTTGATGTTTTGAGTGAACGGAGAAGAATAGAGGAATAAAATTTTGATATGCAAATTATGACAGAAAAGTTTTGGTTCCTTTTTAAAATCTATTTCTAAATAGTATCTTTGTTTAAGCACCATGATTACAAAAATATTTGTAGTTGGGGCCTGGGAGATAGCATGGAGGTAAGGCGTTTGCCTTTCATGCAAAAGGTCATCGGTTCAATCCCGGTGCCCCATATGGTTCCCCGTGCCTGCCAGGAGCAATTTCTGAGCATGGAGCCAGGAGTAACCCCTGAGCACTGCCGGGTGTGACCCAAAAACCAAAAAAAAAGAGCACCCCCCTTTCACCAGTACAGCATTTCCACGACCAATGACCCCATCTCCTTCCTCCCCCACCTACTTCTCTCACTCATTACCATTGTCATGAAAATTGTTATTGTAGTATTTCTCAAATTGTATTCACCACTGTTTGTGGTAAGCTTCATATCATGGGCCAGTCCTTTGAGCCCTCATCTCTATTGTCTGTGTATTATTACAATGATATGTTTTATTTTTTCTTAAATCCCATAGATTCACACTTGAGAATATTCTGTGCCTATCTCTCTATGATTTATTTCACTCAACATAATAGTTTCCATATATATATATCTATGTATAGAAAAATTTCATGACTTAATTTTCCTGATGGCTGTATAGTATTCCATTGTGTATATGCACCACAGTTTCTTTAGTCAATCCTCTGTTGAAAGGCATCTGGGTTATTTCCAGTTTATGCCAATTGTAAATAGCACTGCAATGAATATAGGTGTGCAGAAGGCATTTTCCTATTGTGTTTTTTGTGTTCTTAGAGTATAGCCCTAGATTTTAAAGGAATCTCTATTTTGTTTTATATAAAGGCTAAACTAGACTGCATTCCACCAGAAGTGAATGAGAGTTCCTTTTTCTCCACATCCCTGCTAGCATTGATTTCAGTTCTTTACTCTATTTCTTTGTTCAAAGATACTATATAGTATGAATGGGTGGGACATTGATTCCTGAGGAAGAATCAGTAAAGCTGCAATTCTAAACTCACTCTCTGAGAAGTAAGTTTGGTTGGCAAATCTTTAGTAGCAATGGTGATGGGAACGTTGCACTGGTGATGGGTGGTGTTCTTTACATGACTGAAGCCCAAACACAATTATGTATGTAATCAAGGTGTTAAAATAAATTAAAAAAAATCTTTAGTAGCAACGTTAGCAGGGTAAAATTGCAATTTTTCTAAGTCTCAAGTAAAACCATATTTAAGATAGAACAAGAAGGTATCAACACACTCTAAAAAGGATTGAATATACAGAATTTTTATGAGTAATTGAAGACCTACTTTAAAAGTTGTTAATAATTAAGATTTTAAAAAGACATTCATGAGTTTTAAGAAATTAAAAAATTAAAAAATGATCTGAAAAATCTGCCTTCTTCTCTATAGGACCAAAGCTCTAACAAATAACAATGTCAACAGGCCTTTAATCTTGACAAAGTCAAAACAAGTAGAATTAGTATAAATGAACCAATATATAAAAAGTTGGTGGCCTAATATTTAAACGATGAGATACCCTGGTTTTGTTTCCGATAGTTAAATCAAAGTTGGCCTACACTTTTCTGCGTTTATTTATTCTCTCATTGGGTAACTTTCATTTGTTGTGGTTTGTAAGACAAGGTTTCATTTTGTTATTACATATTTGTCAGAATGTTTTTGTTTGTTTTTGGTTCATACCCAGCTGTGCTTAGGTATTACTCTGGCTCTTTACTCAGGGTCATTCCTGTGGTGCTTGGGGGAACATATGGGATAATGAGGATTGAACCCAGGTCTTTCACAGGCAAGACAGGCAAATGCTCTACTCATTGTGCTATCACACAATGGTACCCAGTTAGAATATGACAATTATAGATAAATATATATATATATATATATATATACATGCATATATAAAAAATATAACTGCAAATGCAATCACGTTAGTGTTTTTACATTGTTACTATAAATACAAGATATATGTTGTTTATTGGCAAGCTTCTATAAATACTTAACTTAGATGGCTGGAGAGAAAGCATAGCAGTAGGTCCCTTGACTTGCATGTGGTCAACCCAGGAGGGACCCAGTTCAATTATCAGCATCCCATATGGTCCCCCAGCCTATCAGGGGCAATTTCTGAGTGCAGAGCCAGGAATGACCCCTGAGCACCACTGAGTGTAGCTGCAAAAGCAATAAATCAATAAATAAAATTTAAAAATTAAATAAATTAGTGACTTTATATGTTAAACTGTGTGAATTGGGGGTAACCTAAATGTCTTGTCAAAAAGCAGGAACACTTTGTGTAAAATTTGCTCTGTTCAAGATAAGAAATGATGAAATATTGAGTAATACATCAGAAGTTCTATGAAATAGACTCTCAAAGACAAAAATAATGTTGCTTATTTTAGAACATGCAATGCCTAACTGTCTAACCAATAGCATCACATACTATGCATTTTCACATTTTTCTTGAATCATAGGCCCAGACATCAAAGATGGGATTTTGATAATTTCTCAACCCCATGTTTTAAGTTTAAATGTAATACTTATTTCTTTGCATTGGTACAAAGAATTCTTGTAATCTGTATTATACACTGACATTATGAATAACTATATCATTGCCTATAATTGACTGAAAAATTGCCCCCTAAAGGAAAGAGTTTGGAAATTGAGTTGGTGCTGCAGTTGATTAATAGTCATATAATTACACATAAATCTTGGTATGGAAGAGTTCCTTTCTGAGTACTCTGTAGTGCTTATAAGAAAATGACAAATCCATGTTTTTAAATCTTCATCACATAATAAGAAAAACTTTATAGCAGCCATTAGGATTGTTTATTTCTTATAGCACAAGGTCAGTATAACTGAAAATCAAACACAATTAAAATGTGAGTTACATGATTGCAACGTTAGTTTTAGAGCCTCACGAATCTCCATATGAGAAGGTGAAATTTTTATTGTAATCTTGAAACAAGGCTTCTAGATGACTGGCTGGAACTAGAGATAACAAATAATCAGGCAAACAGAGAGACAAGCCTCTCTCTGAAGGCCATTATTTTGTCTAAGAAAGCAAAGGACCCTGGTAATTACACAATATCAGTAATTGTAAGATATACTTGAGGTCCAGGGCTTAAATGAATTCTACTCTGGGAAAAAATGTCACTTATACATAGGAATTACAAGGATTTCCTCATCTATTGCAACAAAACTATATATAAATATGCACATATACATTTATATGTGTGTATGTATGTATGTATAAGTAGAGTGTATATTAAAGCAAGCAAGAAAGAATATAATAAAATTATTTAATTCATTGACAAAAATGCACTCATCAGAGAATTTAGATTAAATATATTTGTTTATGTGCTTGGAAAGATCCTTAGATTAGTTGGTTCAATTAATCTATTTGGCTCAATTGTCTGGTAATTAATTAATCTAGCTGTTTTAATTAGTCGGTTCAATTCAAGCTCACAATTAACTATGGACCAAGTTAATCCATAAGGAAAAAAATTAACTTCCTAGTATAATGAAAGGAATTCAACATTTTTGATCAAAGGATTTTTACTAGTTTGTCATATGTAACTGTACATCCATCATTTCTACTAAATATGCCTGTATGTCCTAAAGACACCCCAGAGTAAGAGTCTTATGTTTTTCCTATGTTTATAAAGAAGATATCATTTAGGGTTGAAGTTTGATTATTAGGACCCAGATAAAGAAAGATCAAGTGGCAGAACTAAGCACAGTTTCTATTCAAGTTCACATACAGGAGAGTGTCAGATTTTAACAGGTAAGTATCTTGGAGATAATCATTCATAAATAAAGGTTTTACAAAAGATAAAACTTTACTTTAACATTACAAGACAAGAAGCTAGCTTGATAATAGAGGGTAAAAGGTACTTACTTGCCTTATATGCAATCAACTCTGTTTTTATCCAGCACAAAAACATTTCCCCAAGGACCAAGAAGAGTGATTTGTTTATAAGCACAATGCCAAGAGTAAAGGCCTCACCACTACTGGGTGTGGCCTCAAAATCAAATCAGGATACAGAAACTACAAATGAAGGGATACGATGACTAGAAACATAAAAACGGATAGGTAGTTGCACCTGAGGAGAATTTGCTGAGACATTTTAGAGTGGAGAGCGGTGGGATTGTTGAAAATAGTTGGGACCTTATTTTGATGGTACCAGTTAATAATGGATGTATTTCTGATACTTATCCAGAAACTATGGAAAACTCTAGAAAAACCCACTAGAAATCTGTTGGTTTAAGCAGATAAATAGTCTGTTCGTGTAGGTAAAGTGAAAGTATTTCTAGGAGTCTTTGCAAATTGATATAGAGAAGAATATAACCATTTGTACCATAGATAAGTGGTTTGCTTTTCTTTGCTCCAGTTAAGGAACTGAAAACAGGATAGTAGCTGCAATTGAAGTCACTATTGATTTTGTTTGCAACCGTTGACACTTACCAAAGATCAATCTAATTTCTGTAAAGACCAAGTTGACAAATATTATGGGAATGTATCATTACCTCCTGGAATTTACTTGTAAATTCTAGGTATTTCTCTATTCTATTAAATATTTACCATATGGATCAGGGACCAGTGGGGATAATTTTAAATTGTAAAAAAATTATTGAATAAAGCTTCTTTGTCTTCAGATCTAGTCTAGAGATTACTTTTTTCATTACATGGGGAAATCCATACTCTAATAGATTCTATCAATTATACTCCTAGGCATGCTAGAAGTAAGCATTGACTAGATTAGGGAATTGCCTCAATAATTTATATTTAACATAGTAATAAGGATATGATTTAGGAATTTTCTAGGATGATGTACTTTTGGAGTCAACATGCAAGGCTTATATGTTAAATGCTTTGTAATGGTCCTATTTTTTAAATTT
Organism: Crocidura indochinensis; assembly: GCA_004027635.1. Classification (NCBI taxonomy): domain Eukaryota; kingdom Metazoa; phylum Chordata; class Mammalia; order Eulipotyphla; family Soricidae; genus Crocidura; species Crocidura indochinensis. The sequence goes on along the minus strand of PVKC010002107.1, from coordinate 2,133 downwards.
TTATTTTTCATAAAAGCTAAAAAGTCCCAACGTTTTTACTTTATTTAACATTGCTCTCAATTAGTTATGATTTTAACCTCAGTACAAGTGAGATATTAAAGACAATTTCAACTATATAAGATAACACATTAATCAGTGATCCTAGAAAGTACATTCAAATTAATTTGACTCAATCTACAGTTACAAATCTTTACTTCTATGTAGTATTGCCCTTATAACTCATCCATATATATTCCCCAAATTTCTGTATATATGACTATGTAACTATATCTATATCCATATCTTATATTTTGGTGTATACTGAATATAAAATCAAAATATATGAATACCTATGTAATATATTTAGGAATATAAGTGTGTATACACATGTAAATGTACATTTTAATTCTTTAAATATATACAGTATTTTCTTTGGAGTCAAAATATGTGATTTCTCTAAAGTTACTCTTATTATATAGGTCTAATGGCAAAAAAAGAAGACATATATCTCTGAGGAAAATGATCTTACCACTGAAATATTTCTAGTTTTCTTTATGATACTACAGAGTTTTCAAAAAGAAAAAGATAAGATGATATTCTCAGATAAAGAACAATATATTTTCACAAAAAATGGACTCCTTCAATGACACAGAATTTCAAGAATTGTGATTTTGAGTTCAAACAGATCTTACCATTTAAATATTTTTGAGTACCTTTAAAAGAATATTGCTGTAACCTTCACATATGTAATACGATGAGATTCTGACTTATTAAATTTTCATACGTTTAGTATCATAGTCGTTTGGTCACAAAAATACATGTGGGATTATTTTGAGGTCGTCCCAAAACATTATGGGTCTCATATCACACCTTGAGATCAGACATAAAATAATTGAGATTGTAATTTTTCTTTTTTTTCCCTTTCTTTGTTTTCTTTTCCTTTTTTTCTTTTTCTATTTCTCTTTCTATCTTTCCTTCTTTCTTTCTTTCTTTTTCTTTCCTTCTTTCCTTCTTTCTTTCTTTCTTCTTTCTTTCTTTCTTTCTTTCTTTCTTTCTTTCTTTCTTTCTTTCTTTCTTTCTTTCTTTCTTTCTTTCTTTCTTTCTTTCTTTCTTTCTTTCTTCTTTCCTTCTTCTTCTCTTTCCTTTTTTCTGGCTATTCTATTCACAACCAGATCTTATTGTTATCTTATGTTCACAAAATTGTCAAGAAGAAGCAGCTCCTTTTGATCCCCAGGTCACTGGTTTAGTAAGCAGCAAACCAAACTTATAGAGGATGGCAAGGTTAATTATAATGTTACCAAATGTCCTGAATTATTATCATCTCATTTTCCATTTATGAAGAGCTCAGCATCACATTCAAAATGAATAGCCTTCACCTACTAATATAAACTTTGTATATCAATTTCCTGAATTATTCTTATTTCCAATTTTGTATTAGTCAAGCTCTAGTCAGTTACCTGAAACAGTATAATAATTTAGGGGAGATTAAATATAAAGAACATGCTAACTAGTAGGATCTCAGAGAATTAACTACTAAGAGGTTGAGGACCTTGAACTTAACTGATAACTTTGATTTATTCAAATGAAAACAGTTTAAGAGATGGTCCTGCAGGCCTTTCCGAGGTCAGGGATATGCACTTCTGTTGACCTTGAAGAAGCACATAATAATATTGTGAACTACCTACAGGGAGAGGTGACTCCAAGAATGTGAAACACTCAGTCTCAACTTTAGCAGTAGAAAAACATTTGGAAAGACTCCAAGTGAGATGGTCAAATACATAAAATATCAATTGAGAAGAATATTATATTCAAAGCTGAGGACCCAGCAAAACCAAAAACTCTTTATGAACAAAATTAGTGAGGTTTATTTTTTATTTAATGTGTGTTAAGTTCTATACAGTGATGAAATTAAATATTGATTCCTAGGTTTGTTAGCTATATTCATGATAAGTACATTTTTTTTTAATTTTTATTGTGACCAAGGTTCATTACACAGAATAATTATTTACAGTACATAGTGACAATGAGTGAAGGGTAGTACCACCACCAATGTAGTCCTCCCTCCACTCCTGTTCCCAGTATGTCTTCCATATCTCCCTCCCTCCTTTGCTCTCCCCCTCTCCCCCCACAGATACTGGTGTAACTGGTCTCCAC
>PVKC010002106.1:0-45531 GCA_004027635.1 Crocidura indochinensis | reverse complement strand
TTGAGATTAAATTCCAACTCTGATGATTTTAGGCAAATTACTTAGCCCTTGGAGTTTCAATATCTTTATTCATAAACTGGAATCATACAGGAGTTTCATTCGTTTCAACTGTGGAAATCTTTGTGTGTGTGTGTGTGTGTGTGTGTGTGTGTGTGTGTGTGTGTTTAAAGACTTAGGGATAGACAGTATAGGTTGTAAGAGGCTTGTCTTGCAGGTAATAAACTGTGATTTGAGTTCCTGGTACTACATATGGTTCCCTGAACAAAGTTACAAGAATAACTCGTTAGTATCACCAGATTTGATAAAAAACTTCTGTAATATCTACAGTACATCCAGCACCTCCCCCAAATGAAAAAGTAAACAGACTTAGAGCTCAAAATTTTAAGCTTAAGTTTAGCCAAGTACAGTGTGAGAGGAAGTACAGTTTATTACTTTTGTTTTTCACAGAGTACCCTGGTGTTATTTTCCAAGGTCTTCTGTAGACAATTTGATTCTAAACTTGACATGAAACTGAATTCATTCCTTACAAGCATGTATAATTGATCTCTAAAGACATTAAAAACCAGAAAGCTCAAATCTTAAACATATCTCTACACTGTATTAGTCCACTTTTCTTCTTTGTTGACTATAGTAATATTCAAATATGCTCTTCAAAGGTCTTGATAGATGGCAAAGAGAAGAGGGTGCTTACTCTGCATGAATGGGACAGTTTCCAGTCTGAGATATAATGTAGAGTTGTTCCTGGGAGTTAAAGAGCTTTGGAATTAGGACTTTCAAGCAAAATAATGTTACTGTTGTTCAACACAAGAAACTCAGACTTAAGAGTGCAATGGCTTAAAGGCAAATACTATAACAAGACAGTTTTGGGAACCAAATTTAAGGTAGGTTTCTCAGAGAGGAGAAATGGTGCTCTCTCCCCAAACTTCTATCTATTAAAAGACAAAGAGGACAAATAGTTTACTTTGAAGGGAAGGCTTAGGTTATATTGGTTTATCATATCACAGAGCCATGATGCTCAATTCCATTTTGATTTATCTGTGAGTTCTTTGATGGTATATACTGCTAGCCCACACACCTATGGCAGGCCATTTCTTTTTATATTTTGAGTGTCCAAAAGAGAGCAACTTATTCCATTTAATTATAAATAATATTAAGACTTAGTACATTAAAGCTACCTCCATGAAAGGAACATATATCCTTATAGTTCCAAGTAAATTACAGAATATAATATTGCTTAAGTAAATTCTTCACCCTGTGTATACACTGGTTCACAGGCCCAGGGCCTACCTTCTTGTTTGTCTTGGTATTTTTAGCTTTATTGTTACCATCCTGATTTGTATAATCAAGGACAGTGTACTTTATCCTTGTCAAAACAAAGTGTGTTTTATTGGGAACCTGAGTTGAGCCCTAGCCAGCAAATAATTGCTCCATTAAAAGTCTATTACTGTATAGCATCTACTGATAGTAATAATCTACTTGACTTTACTTAGTGCATGTATGAAACAGGAACTATTATACTCAATTTACATTCATGATTACATTAAGCCTTAAGTTATGCAATAAGATATGTATCAAACATTATTGCATTTTACCTATTACAAGAGCACAGCATAATAGTGAGTATAGTCAGCAGGTCCTTTAGCTTCAAGAGCTAAAGAGTGGAATTGGGAATCAAATTGGGAATCAAATTTGGGAATCAAATCAATTTGAGATGTTGAACTTTGCTAAATTATCAAATATACTGTCTAATGAATAGAGAATAACTGTGGTTTTCACAGAGGCGGGGTCTGTCTCCTATATAACTGAAGTCTATTTAGGCTGTTTCAGTAGAGACACAGATGTATGAGAAGCCTGAAGCATAATTTAAGAACTGGACTAGAAAATGATGGATGCATATGCCTGGAGGAGGGGCATAAAGGAAAAATTAGGCTTTTGTTTTTAACAGACTCAACCTAGTGAAATTAGTTTAAGAGATTTCTAAAGAAAATTCATGATAGACACCAAATCCAAAGCCAACGACAACAGAATAGAAACCCAATCTACAACAAGCAAGACAAAGAGGGGACCACTTATACTAGCAGCCCGGGGGGGGGGGGGTCAAAGGAAGGGATATGGGATGCATGCTGGAAACAGGGTTAGAGGGAGGACAACACTGGTGGTGGGAATGTCCCTGATTCAATGTCACTATGTCCTAAAATATTACTGTGAAAGATTTGTAATCCACTTTGGTCAAAATAAAATTATTTAATTAAAAAATCATGATAGAAAATGAATGGTTCACTTAGAAATGTAATTAATTGCTCTTATTTTTGCTTTGGTCAAAATAAAATTTTATGTCGTGATACAAAAATGTCCAATGGTTTGTGTGAGTAGTAGTAGTTGTTGTGTTGTTGTTTAAAGAAAGTAAGCTTATTAACTGGTTCTGGAAATGTTATGATTACTTAATTGTTATTCATTATTTTTAATGATATTGTCTAAAAAGTAAGTGGATTAAATATAAATGAGACATTTGTTCAGATCTGTCATTTTTCATATAACACACAAGTATATAATAAAGACTTGCATAGAGATAAAGCTTGAACTACATTGCATTTCCTATCAATATCTTCTGGAAGGTGGGAGGGAAGAAGACATAGTAGCAGCTCCTATGAACATGAAGTTTAAATGTGTATTGAGACCACAGTCCACTGTGTGGACATGAAATAGGAGAAAGGATATTCAATAAATTAATATATCTCCTACCAAATTATTTCCAAAAAATCTACCACATATTTTATAGTAACCCAGAAATATAGATACAAGCCACTAGGCAGGGAGAAAACAATAATCTTTTTGTTTTCTAGGTAAATAAAAAGGCCTTTCCCTCATTTCTGCAAAGAAAGCAGCTCTGGGATTTTGTGGGGTGTTCCTTGAAATGAGACCTGGATCTGCAATCTTAGAAAGGGGGATTCCTTTTGGCAAGATGTAATAAAAGAGACTAAATAGCATTTTCAAATTATCACCCAGATTTCCAAACTGCTTAGCTGCAGTGTTTCCAGATACCCTTTGTCAACAAAGCTGGATATTGATAAAAAAAAAATTATCTCCACAAGAATCTCTCAGGAAGAGGGCGAACATGTAAGCATCCTTGGTTGGTGTCTTTTTTTGTTGAAATAGTTTACTAACACACATATGTTTCTCAGTTACTTGATGTCTTAGTGTGATATTCAAGTAAATTTTTACGGAAGTATGCTTTCTCCAGGCCCCATTCAAACTTCTGAAAAAAGAAAGAAATAGGGAATGATGATGTAGGAATAATGATTCCCAGTCAGTAACTCAGCCCAATGACCCATCCACAGTGAGTGTGACATCTGCCAGGATCAGGTCAGACATAGGCTTGTGATGCATCAAAATTATAAATAATTATACCAAGGAATTCGGTTAATCAATCAATTTCAACAGTGCTGTGCTGGGTGGACAGGACATCAAACTGCACACAGCTATCAATTGCTCTGATTACAGCTGGCTGGCGGCCAGAATTCTCCTGATCCATGTTAGTTAAATGCACATTAATCTGAATTTGGCAGTGTAATCAAGGACCTAACTGAACTGTGAAATTGAATTCTGCAGTAGAACATCATTTGACCATTTTATGCCAAGGCTGGGAGAAAAAAATATAAAAGAATTTGGTGGGGGCAGGGAAGAAGAAAGAAAAGAAAGGGAAAAAATTCTGCTGCAGCATGTTTTTCATCACCAAGGGCTTTCATGCCAGTGACAAGACTGCCATTGGCAGCATTGTGTGTGTGTGGGGGTTGGGTGGTGGGGGGGAGTCTATCTACATAGTACTAGGACAGCAGAATAAATGTTTCATGGATGTTAGAGTCTTTCCACTTCATACCATCTCAAGGTGTGGAAAACAGCTGGTTTTAGTTCTTCTGTTATTATTTGGGGGACTTACCTGACAGTGATCAGGTTTTACTCCTGGCTCTGTGCTAAGAGATCACTCTTGACAGGTCCCAGGGACCATCTGGGGTGCTGGGGTTTGAATCTGGTTGGTTATGTGCGAGGCAAATACCCTACTTGCTATCCTATTGCTCCAGCTATGGTTTCGTACTTGATTATCAACCTCTTACACACTTTTGAAAATACAATAAAAGAAGGCCATCGGTTTGAATCCCGGTGCCCCATATGGTCCCCCGTGCCTGCCAGGAGCAATTTCTGAGCATGGAGCCAGGAGTAACCCCTGAGCACTGCCGGGTGTGACCCAAAAACCAAAAAAAAAAAAAAAGAAAGAAAATACAATAAAACGAAGAGACTGTTCATCTCCAAAAAACAAAGTCAAGGTTGTATGCAGTAGCAGAAAGGAAAAGTGTGATATAAGTTAAGTTTGGGACTCTGTTATTTGATCAAGGAAACGGTATCTGTCTTTGCTTGTCACACTTGACATAAAAGGGAATTATAATAGTACCAGTTTTTGGGAAAGACAACAAAGAGAATAGGTAACTGGCATTCTCTGCAGACATGTTTTAGAGATTAGTAACTAGGGTAAAATGACTCATGAACCTCTACTACTTTTATTTGTGTTTGCTTGAGCAGGGTCCCTCCAGGGTGCTCTGCTATTCTGAGTCGCTTGCAAAGGAAGGAAGCTGGCTGGTGAGGGAACTTTGCATGCTGCTTTGGCAGCAGAGAATTAGCCAGGTATGAAATCCATGGGAATAGGATCTCTGCTATTGACTTTCTTGTCTCTGCTCACTCTGCCATGAGGAGTTTGGCACCCTGAGGGAACTGGTGAGTCACTCCGGAGTATAGGAGGTTAAGGAATTCCAATTGTTTTTCATTTTTGTCCAAATAGAATAGCAACTGCTGCTCCAGCTTGGGGCAAATTCTGACAAGGGGCAGTCTATGGTCATTTTCCTTTGGATTATGTAAACTCATTTGAAAAATGAAGTGGTCCTATTTTTACATTATTTTACACTTACCCTAACAAAATGCTAAAGAGACATGACCAATGATTTGCACCTAGGGTCAATTTTGGTAAAAAGACGTATGTTCTCAAAAGAGTCACTGCAGGTCAGGCCTGGAATCAATAGGCCTTGAAAGTCTTAAAAAAAAAAAAGGTGGCCGGAGAGATAGCATGGAGATAAGGCATTTGCCTTACATGCAGAAGGTCATCTTTTAGAATCCAGGCATCCCATATAGCAACCCCCCCACCCCCCAGCCTGCAAGGAGCAATTTCTGAGCATAGAGCCAGGAATAACTCCTGAGCGCTGCCAGGTGTGACCCCACCCCCACCCCCCAAAAAAATCCAGGTGTCTTCTTGAGGTCCAGAAGCAGGGGGCTTAGGAGGAGAGTTAAGTTTCAGAAGGTAAGACACATGATGGATTTCCACACTGCATGGAGCAGAAAGCCATTCTCAATGTTTAGAATTTTACAAGGAAAATTCTCTAGATACTTATTTAGACATGTAACAAATTGTATCTCATGGCAAAGCATTTGAATAATAGTGTACTCCCTGTTTTAGAAAATATAAGTGCAAGTGAATTTTATAAGTAGGCAATACCTAGTTATAAAGAAATGAATAAATTTGTCACCAGGACTCTTAAGCATAGTGTTTCAGGATTCTCCTCCAAGTCAGTATTTCCAATTAACCCCCCACAGTTGCTACCCCAAACTCAAAAGCCAGCGTCCTCTATTCAAGAGCAGATTACACTGCCCTGAGAGCTGATCCATCACTGTCACCCACTGCCTGAGGTGTTTTTGAGGGGGTTCTGTACCACTGGGAATCGTATTTGGTGCCATAAAATAATTCAAATGTGAAGGGACTACTGATAGATTCAGTACAATATTAGGAAGGATGTTTTTTGTTCGTTTATGATGGGAAAATGCACTCATAATCACCCAGGTGCAAATTTAAACTGAACCATAAATTCATGGGAAGATGTGTCCATTCAAATGACAATGACAGTAAAAATCTCCATCAGAAGACATAGGACAGTTGTTATCAAATTTTCTATGATTTCTTTCTTTGGATATCTAGGGAACTTTGCTAAGCATACCACAGAACACTACAAGGAAAGAAGCCTAAAGGCAACAATATTCATTGTTACAGAATGTCAAAAAGCATTTCTTTAATTTTCTCTGAGGTTTTTGGTACAGTACAGCAGAGTGGTCCTGCATTGACTTTTCCTTATCCAACAAACCCATAAAGAAATGCTGCAAGATCTTCTGTAGATGAAAAGATATAGTTTTATTCCGGGGACCCTTCGTTAAATCTGGGTATGGGAAGTGTCATTACAGCAGTGGGAATATTAAACTACAATTCAAGAAGTCTTCGCACAATGGTTCAGCTTTTCCTCCTAAGTAAAACAAAGTGACAGCTGAGCAATGAAAGCCAATTCACTGTTGACCTCAGAAGGAAGGCATCAGGAAATCCATCATGCTTGTCTTTCATCCTTTATCTTTATCCAGAACCCTTTATCTATGTACCACATTCCGGGCTGCAAATCTGGCTAAGTTTCTGCCTGGTGCAGAGAAGGTGATCAGCATACATTTTTGGTTCTTGTTTATCTTCTGACTTCTAAGGGAAGTTTGAGAACTTTATGTCTATATTTCCCATTCCAAAAAGCAGTATAAACTGTAGTGTAGTGGAATGGGGGTTGCTATGGCTATAAATTATGGGCCTTGAGAGAGTTACACACATTACATTAGCCTTTCTTCTGTGACCCTAGTCTCCAAAGTGAGATTAGATAAACTTAGAAGCTGCAGGGGTACAGCGAGGATATCGTCAGCTAGAACATGTTCCCATATTTTGCAAATATGTAAAAGATTATACAATCAGGCTATTTCTATGTTGAACATTAGCATATATAGTAACATGCTTTCTGATCAGAAATATTCATGGGAATAGAAATTGAAACTATTCATCATAAGTTAACACCTTTAAATTTATGCATAAAAATCCTTGGAATAGAATCAATGTAGATATTAAAACATTCAACAAATGCAGTAACTATGGCACAATCAATTTATACAGCTAAAGTTCAATCATAGGAATCTGATTTTAGAAAGTTACCACTTTTATACTTTTTTAATGGGAGTGAAATAGGATCTCTTTTTTATAAAATTTTATCAAATAATCCCAAAGCCTTTATATATACATATACATGTACATATATATACACAATATAGGGATTGGAATATAGACTATATGTTGACAATGAGACATTTGTATTCATCAATGTATTTAACCTTCACACATTTGATAAGCCTGGGATAATCTTTATTCCCAGTCAATAAAGAAACAGATGTTATAAATAAATATAATTTAGTCACTAAAGTAAACATGTAGGACTCAGGAAATATCTAGAATCTATTGCCTAAATTTCCAAAAACAAATAGTGTTTCATACATAGCAAAGATAAGTTGTTCTTAAATGAGAAAATTTCACTTCTCCCACCCCATGCAGCCCTTAATAGTAACTAGAGAGATGTTGGCTATTATAAAGGCAGGGAGAAATACTACTGGCATTTAGTGAGTTGAATCCAGGGATGTTGCTTAAATACTTATAGAGCACAAAATAGATCCTCAACATTCATAAGGCTCCAACAGCAGATTGAGACTGAGTCAAGGTTGACATAAAACATTGTAACCCAAAGGGACTTTATGACTTCAGGGATTAAAAGGAACTTGTAAGGTACATATGGAAGCTGTTCCCATGCCCTTGGAGAATATATTTAACATTTTCATGTCATTGACAGACCTGGTTATTGCTGATCCTCTCAAAGGCCAAGTTTCCTCATCTGTACAAAGGGACAAGAATTTCTTGACAATTGATTCAATTCAACATGTGTATCTGGCAGATGGCAGGTGTGCAGTGAATGGACTGAATTGCTATTTTGATGAGAACTCTCTGAATGAATGCAACACTAAGCATGGATACTCTGTGCCAGCACTAAGGCTTACAAGCAGGCAGTTTTGTGAAAACTGGTCCCTGAAAAGCATTGGCCTTGGACAAACTCAAGTACATGATGGTAATATCTTCAGCTACTTTTTCTCCTTCCTGAAAGTCAGACCCATCTCAGGAGGGGAGTTGGGAGATTTCCTGTTTCACAACCGGCCTTTCATTGGAGCATGTAGAATGAATGATGCTAACTGGAGTTTGTGTGGTCTTATTGTTTTCTGATCCCCAAGGTATCCTCTACTTCATCTCAGCAGGAGCATTTAAAGGTAGGGAGGCAGATGCCAATATCTACAGAATTTATGACATGCTGGATTTTCAGGCAATTAGAAAATTGGGTAAGTAGATAAGATTGAAGGTTTTAAACTATAGATTAACATTAATTTCATTTTTCTTGGACCCCTAAACTGTTGTGTAGTAACATGCACACAAATGTATAGACATGCTCCCCTCTTCTCAAACTATTAAAGATGTGAATATTACCTAGCAGCTTCTAGGAATAAAATTATCTGAGTCGTGATTGCTATTTCTTCTCTCAGTAGGAGATCAAAACCTGATTGGTTGATTTTTTTAAAGTATAGCTCTAAAGACATTTCCACCTATGTCTTTTTAGGGAGATGTTATATTTTTAATCAAGTAAACGTTTTAATTACTAACATGCCTCCCACCGCCTACCCTCCTACAAAACCTGTTCATGAATTTCTCACGAGTCTCCTATGAAACATGAAGCAGCAGCCTGATCTTTTGGAGTCTTAATTATAAAGGCTCAAGAGCTCTGAATAGATGTTTATATGGGTAAATATGCTGTGGAACCACAAGAGTTTCTGTATTGTTATGAGTTTGAGAAAGTTGTCTTTCAGGGCAGGTCTGCTATGCCTGCCCTGGAATATAGTTGGAATATATATAGTTGGAGTTCTATGGAAAGACAGAATTAGGAAGGAAAAATTATTCCTTACATCTGTCTTATTTTGCCCTCTTCTCATTCCTTCACTTAGTCTGAAATTTTATTAGCAAATGCAGTTGGATTTTACTGAATTGAGAGAACTATTACATATGGATCGTTGTCCTGTTGTTGCAAGAGCTATGAAACCTTAAGTTTGTCAATGACCTTCTAAAATTCAGTGTTTCTTTTTATAAAATAAGTGATCGGGGTTACTGGTGTTATTTTAAACCTCCAATACCTCTAGGGATTAGGGTAATGGAAAAAAGGAATAAAAGGGCTGTTAAGGGGCAATTCCATATAAAGGAATAACCTTCAGTTGTTTCTATTTCCAATGCTAAGTAAAAATGTGTGGTGTCTACAGATATAAGATTGTTCATTTATTGTCCCACAACCCTGAAATCTATTTGTAAAATCTACTAACTCAAATATCTTTTTTTGGGGGGGGGGGGTTTGGGTCACACCCGGCAGTGTCCAAGGGTTATTCCTGGCTTCGTGCTCAGAAATTGCTCCTGGCAGGCACGGGGGACCATATGGGGGACCGGGATTCGAACTGATGACCTTTTGCATGAAACGCAAATACCTTGCCTCCATGCTATCTCCCGGGCCCCAGACTCAAATATCTTAATTTTCCAGATATTGAAATGAATACTCATTGGATCAATATAATAATGGGCCAAATATGCTCCAGAGAAGAACAATTAGAGTCTTTTGGTAAATTTTCTCTATGACTATGATCCAAAACATCTATCTAACACACATGTTCAAATATAAAACTTATACTCACATAAACACACATCCACATTCTTTCTTTGTTTCTCCCTCTCAACCCTAGAGGGCCAAAGTAATTGAACAGCATAGATATAGTTACCTGGTTCCAATGATAATCACAAAGTCATATTAATCAAAACAGTATTGTGTTGGCATGAAGACAGATATATAAGCAAATGGAACAGAGTAGGGAACTCAGAAATAAAAGCAATATAAATATATATTCAATACATTTTTGACAAAACACATCTGGGGAAAGGATAAGCTCCAATAAGTGACCTTATCCAAACTAGATATCCACATTTAAAGAATAAAGTTGTATCTCCATTTTATGCTATATATAAAAATTAAAAAATTAAATGAAAATGCAGAAACGATATAAGGTTTGAAAATGCAGAAACAATGTAAGGAAACATAGGCGGTGATAATGATTTTTGATAGTGGTCTCCTTGATGACTTTTTAGAATTGACACCAAAAGCAAAAATAAGAAACAAAAAAAGGTTAAATAAACAAATGGTGTTACATAAATTTAAAAAGAAACCACCAACAAAATAAAAGACAACCTACCAACTACAACAAAGAAATTGAACTATTCTCCAACATTTTGGATTAGGTTTATCAAAAATAATATGCAAAGCAATAATGAAATAATGACTGTCTACAATCAATAAGCAGGTAAATGTAAGCAGGCTTGCCTTCCAGAGTTTACAGTGTAGCTCAAATCACCTGTTGAAGAAAGTTGTGTTTTGTTGTTGTTGTTGTTGTTGCTGTTGTTTTGATTTTTGGGCCACACCTGGTGATGCTCAATGGTTACTCCTGGCTATGAGTTCAGAAATCGCTCCTGGCTTGGGGGACCATATGGAACACCAGGGGATCAAACCGAAGTCATGAAAGAGTATTTTTAAGGGGCACACCTGGTGGCATTCAGGGGTTACTTCTGTTTGTGCTCAGAAATCAATCTTGGCAGGCTTGAGGGACCATAAGGTGGATGGGAATTGAGCCTAGGTCTTGTGTGTGCAAAGCACTTCCTGCTCTGAATTTCAGAAATCTCTGGAAGAGATCTCTTTCAGAAAGAGTATATGATGTCAACATATACATTCACATCACTAGTAATTATACTTTATCAAATGGCTTATAATTCACAGTCTATCACAAAATCTCCATTATGTTATTCAGATGAGGTTGCAAAAATGTTTATCTTCTCATGAATATTTAACCATTAGTCTATTCTCCAACATACTTTTACAGTACATCAAGAGTGACTCAAATTTCAAGGCAAATAAGCAACTAAGATTAAAAAATACCATAAGGAATTTAAAAAATAGAGAATGCTTACTTAAAAAAAACCCAGTTTCTATTCTAAATTTTCATATGAAATACACCATTCCACAAGAAAAAACTTTCAAAACGAAAAAAAAATCTCTTCATTTTTAGTTGACAAAAATTAACCTTATTACAAAATTACCAAATTGCCCTGATTTTTTTTCACGCTTCGAAGACCCATGTAAAATTTGCCAAAATGCAGTAAACCACCATGTTCTTCCATCTAATCTTTTAAAACCATATATTCTTTACTAGGACACTTATTTAGTACAATATAAACAAACAATAGTTATCAGTATATTTGCTCAAGCAAATAAATTATGTGCCTTTGTTCTCAAACCTTTTGGCGGTTTTAAAAGGCCTTGAGTTAAGAAAAAAAAAATACATGTACTTTGCCCTAACTCTGGGTCATTAGAATCCATAGAATGGAAATGTCAATTTTTTTTTTTACTTGGCTTCTCACTTAAAAGGCGAACAAGCACTTAAATTCAGACTAGGGAAGGATCATGCTAATTCATATACAAAGCAAAATATTGACTATCTACAGTTAACAAAGCAGACAAATGCGGCCAGGCATGCCTTGTAGAGTTTATGCAGCCCACCGGCCTTCCAAAGGTTACAGTAGTATGACCTTTGGAGAGGCCCTCCCATTTGAGGGCAGTAGTAAGTGAACATTACCTTTGGAATGCACATTGTAGGCTCGGACAGGCGAGGATAGGTGTAAGAATTGTAGGAGTGTCCTTGGGAATGGGTTCTAAATGCACTTGCTCCAAAGGGCGTCATGGGTTCCTGGAGGCCTGAGCCTGACCTGGATCTCTGCCGCATGGCAGGCTGAGGGCTTGTCTGATTCAAGTAGGATGACTTGGGCCTCCTGTCGTAGTCATCCAGACTGGGTCCCCATTCACTTTCGCTGAATGCCAGACTTTCCTTGGAGTATCGTCGGGTCCCTGCAGTTCGAGAAGGTGTGAACTGAAATGAATAGTCAAGGGGAGAGCAGCTGGAGGCTCTCTGGTAGCCCCACTTCAGGTCACTGTATTCACTGGGTTTGCTCAGGGCATCCAAGTGTGTGTGGTAATCCACTGGAAATCTGGCAAGCTCCGGTTTCAAAGGCTTCATCTCAGAATAGTAGGCCTCCCCAGGCTTCATTTTCATCACATGCCCATTTTGCTTGGCTCCCTGGCTGCTTTTATAATATGGGTCCAAGTCGTCTCCATAGAAACTCTTTTCTCGGTACTTGTCAGTGGCGTAGTCAGCGGTGGTGTCGGATTCGCTGGAATACTGGGAGAAGGTAATGAAGCCATTTTCTTCGCGTGGGCCTGGCACATGGCTGGAGGCTCCCTGATCTGGAGTGGGCGGGCTCTCTTTCCTTAGGGAGTTGGATCGAGTCACAGAGATGTTGTCAAAATCCTCTAGAAGGCCATTGATGGAGGTTTCCTTGCAGGGTTTGTTGCCTCTAACGATTGTCTGGGAACAATAAAGGGAATACTGTTTAAAGAAAATATGCCCAAGCTTTCAAAATCAATGGAATAGGTCCACCCCATGCCATCCAATCTCAAGAGGAAAGGAAAAAAGATTCCAGTAACAGATTAAAAAAAAAGTGGCAAAAAGTCATTGAGACCAGTAGAGAAATAAGTCATTCAATAATAATTTCAAATAGCAATTTCCTCCCCAACTACTCAGAAGAATCCAAAATATTATTTAGAAATGGTATAGGTTTTGTCTTAATTTGCCATTTGAGAGAAAACTTCCCCTTTCCTCTATTATATTTTAATAATATCTAAGTCAAACAATAAATCAATGATTTTAAGTCTATAACTGTAAAGGTATAAAAAGTATATTTACTATGGTTTGACTTTATTATTCATTAAGTTGCAAAACAATGGTAAACCCTGTCACTTCAGTGCTATCAATAAAGCTAAAAATGGGTACATATTTCTTTTGGCACTTGATGGGATGAAATAATATTGGAATTATCAGATTTGACAAACAATGCATGAAGTTTCTGAGCTTAAAATAGGGAAGAATATAAAGATTATTTTGTGGGATTTATTTTGTGATTCAAGGAAATGTTCTAATTAAATATATAATGGTAATGAGCGATAAAGCCAAACTTTTGTATATCAAGCTTGATGACTTTTGGATGGCTTTTGAATGGTAATGAGAAATCTGTACCTTGATCTTACTGAAAAATTTTTTGGAGTCTCAATATTTTCTTGAATGAACTCAAAGAACACAGGAATAGCAAGAACAAAAGGGAATTACAAACAACTTAAAAAACCCAGTCAGCTGTGCCTTGACAGTGATAAGGTTTGTAGCAAAATATGACAGAGGAGAATAAAAGAACAAAACAAAGTCTGCTGACTTCAGACTCTCAAGATTTAAGAAAAAAATGCCTTTGCACAGGAAACAAGGATCTAAAACCACTTTAGTATGTTAGATTTCACACTGAAATAAAAATTCAAAGTTGTCCTGGAGCATGTAGCTTTAGAGAAAAGAGATTTGATCCCCAACTTCAATTAAGTCATGAAATGTTACCTATAGTCTCTATGTTTCTCCTTAAATGACGCTTCAGGAGCAGGAGATAGTACAGAAGTTAGGGTATGTGCCTTGCATACACCTGCCCCAGGTTAGACCCTCCTGGGATAACCTGGGAATTCCCCACCTGAAATACCAGCCACAGCACTGAAAACACAGGTCTTTACATTTAACTGAGGCAAGTGACCTGGGACCATTTGAACGCCTAGGGGACATCCCCTCTATGGGAAAAAAATTAAATTATTTTTAGGATTGTTGTAGGCTCTTAGACTAGAGTTCTCACACATCTCTCAAGTTCCCATGTTGCTGATACTTTATGTTAACTAGAAATTAAACCCCACTGTTAAAACAGATTTAGTCTTCCCATAGTGTCCCAGAATACCTCATTGTATTGTTCTTTTGTTTTGGGGTCACACCCAGTAATGCTCAAGTTTACTCTTGGCTCAGTACTCAGGGATCACTCCTGGTGCTGCTCAAAGGACTATTTGTGATGCTGGGGGTCGAATCCAGGTCAGCCAAATGCAAGGCAAGTGTCCTACCCACTATTCTATCACTCTTACCCTGTACCATATCACATTAATTTTTTTTTTGCCTTCTAGTTTTCGTTTCCTCTGGTCTGTGACAGTTTCATAGATGGTTTATTTTGTATTTTGAAGAAGCTCACAGTTAAGGAATACTGGTCATGTATGAATGTGGTCCTAGATATAGTACAGTGGATAGGGCAGTTACCTTGCATGTAGCTTACCTGAATTCAATCTTTGGTAATTCATATTTTCCCTAAAGCCCTGAGTGCAGAGTTAGGAGTAACTGAACATCCCTTAGCATCCCTGAGCATCACTGGACATGGCTCAAAAACTTAATGATTTGGAGGAAGAAGAACTCAGAGTAAGGTACCATCACATCATAACCAGGTATGAACCCAGGCTGACTGAATAAATAGCGCTTATCACTGTTGATACTGATCTTATTCACCCAGCTGACATGTTTCCCAGGGTTCCACTCTGTAAAGTTACATTCCACTTTTTTTTTTCCTCCTAGACATATCATGCTGTGGGAAGAAAGTCTTTTAAGTACAACCTTGCATTCAAGGGGTAAGAGTCAAGCTTGATATCCCTGAGAGAGGAGATTCAAATAGATAATTTGTAGGTCACTGATTTGGTACTCAGCTGCTCTTACTCTGTTGAAAAGTCTTCTGTATGGAACACTTGCCTTTTCTCCTGATTTATTTTTCAATCATTTACTTACTTCAATATGGGCATAATCATGGATAATTTTTTAATTATTTCTACTTTGAGTTACAATTTATGTTTACAGCTCTATGATAGCTTTTTGTTGCTTATATTGTTCCAGAGTTGACGATTGAGTAAATTCTTTCAAGTTGGCAGCTGTGTTCCTCTGCTATTCCCCCATTTTTTCATTTTCTGACCACTTCTTTATTGTCTATGCTAGCAAAATGTCCTAAGTTCATCTCTATCTCCTCTACTCTTGAACTTTTGTTATTTTTACAAATCACCCTCGGTTCTTTGATTGAACAATGATACTTAAACTAATATGTGGGTGCCAAGTATGCTTATTGTTATTTGGGTTCTCATAATAGTCAGATGCTCTCAGGAAACAATCTTAGAAAATGCAGGACAATGTAGTTATTGAGGCATGAAAATGCTATCTTATTGTTTCTATACTAAGCTAAGCATTAATTCATACTGGTAGACCTAATACAGGAAACTAATTAAATATAATTTAGCATAACTTCCCCCTTATTTATAATTTCAGCATCTATCATTTACTTATTCAATCTCAATACATTACAGCAGTTTAAGAATTATTAACCCATAATATAATAAGAAATAACTTTGCTAATAAAAGAATAGTGTTTGTTTATAGTTATTTTAAATTTAATATTACAGTTTCCATTCAAAATAGCTTTTATTAAGGAACCAAGTTATAAAAAATTTTTCATAGTTCAGTTTCAAGCATAACTGTTCCAGTACCAATTTTCATTTAGTTAACTTAGGCTTATCTCCCTATACTCCTTTTATTGAAGTTACTTAATATGTAATAGTAAGGTTATTTAGTCACAGTCTATAGTCCATTTTGGGATCCGATTTTTTGTTGTTGTTGACTAAATAAAAATTATCTATATTACTTTAGTTTTTGTTCTGGAAAGTTCTATGAGTATGAAAATTGATAAAAAAATGTTCACATATTACCACTAAAAAACTATACAAATTAGTTTCACTCTCCTTCTACCCCCTGGAACGTTTTTAAGGAAAAGAAAAACTTTAAAGTAGACTCAGAAGAAAACAATATATGTAGTTGTAAAGAGGGAGGACATACTAAATATTCGATCAATCATTCCTTACTATGTTTGAGGTACAGAGATAATCAGAATGTTTAAGATGATGACAATAATTTATCACATATTAAATCAGCATTTTAATCACTATTCTCTGGAATTTATATTCAGAAAGTATGCTAGTTCACTTGCAGCAAATAAACAAATGACTAAGTTGGCAGCTAGATGGCTTGAATGATTTCCAGAATGTACACTAAAACGAAAAAACTCTTACTGTCTTGATTTCATTCACATGAGACCATTATAGAAAAGTTCCATGAAATTGTAAAATCTTTTAAATATCTGAATGTTCCCTCTAAAACTCCTCAAATTTGAATAAGTAATTCAATGAAATTAATTCACTTTGATGCCTTATAAAAGGCATCCATCTATTCATAAAATAATATGTAGCTAGTTATAACATATATCTAATATGTAAATGATAATAAGTGTTTATATAATAATAACCTGTTAAAATCACTTTCCCCAACTTTAAACTGTACTACAAAGCAATAGTTATCAAAACAGCATGGTATTGGAATAAAGACAGGCCCTCAGATCAGTGGAATAGGCTTGCATACTCAGAGAATGTTCCCCAGACATACAATCACCTAATTTTTGATAAAGGAGCAAGAAATCCTAAATGGAGCAAAGAAAGCTTCTTCAACAAATAGTGTTGGCATAACTGGCTAGCTACTTGCAAAAAATTAAACAGACCCCCAGCTAACATCATGTACAAAGGTTAAATCCAAATGGATGAAAGACCTTGATATCAGACCCGAAACCATAAGATATATAGTACAACATGTAGGTAAAACACTCCAGGACATTGAGACTAAAGGCATCTTCAAGGAGGAAACTGCACTCTCCAAGCATGTGAAAGCAGAGATCAACAGATGGGAATATATTAAACTAAGAATCTTCTGCACCTCAAAAGAAATAGGGCCCAGGATACAAGAGCTCCCCACTGAGTGGGAGAAACTATTCACCCAATACCCATCAGAAAAAGGGCTAATCTCCAAAATATACAAGGCACTGACAGAACTTTACCAGAAAAAACATCTAATCCCATCAAAAAATGGGGAGAAGAAATGGACAGACACTTTGACAAAGAAGAAATACAAATGGCCAAAAGACACATGATAAAATGCTCCACATTACTAATCATCAGAGAGATGCAAATCAAAACAACCATGAGGTACCACATCACATCACAGAGATTGGCACACATCACAAAGAATGATAACAAGCAGTGTTGGCAGGGATGTGGAGAGAAAGGAACTCTTATCCACTGCTGGTGGGAATGCCATCTAGTGCTTTATGGAAAGCAATATGGAGATTCCTCCAAAAACTGGAAATCGAGCTCCCATTCGACCCAGCTATACCACTCCTAGGATTATACCCTAGGAACACAAAAATACAATACAAAAATCCCTTCCTTATGCCTATATTCATCGCAGAACTATTTACCATAGCAAGACTCTGGAAACAGCCAAGATACCCTTCAATAGATGAATGGCTAAAGAAACTGTGGTACATATACACAATGGAATATTATGCAGCTGTCAGGAGAGATAAAGTCATGAAATTTTCCTATACATGGATGTACATGGAATCTATTATGCTGAGTGAAATAAGTCAGAGAGAGATAAAGATGCAGAATGGTCTCACTCATCTATGGGTTTTAAGAAAAATGAAAGACATCCTTGCAATAATAATTTTCAGACACAAAAGAGAAAAGAGCTGGAAGTCACAGCTCACTTCATGAAGCTCACCACAAACAGGGATGAGTTTAGTTAGATAACTAACTATGTTTTGAACTATCCTAATAATGAGAATCTATGAGAGAAATAGAAAGCCTGTCTAAAGTACAGACAAGGGTTGGGTGGGGAGGAGGGAGATTTGGGACATTGGTGATGGGAATGTTGCACTGGTGATGAGTGGTGTTCTTTACATGACTGAAATCCAAACACAATCATGTATGTAATCAAGTTGTTTAAATAAAAAAAGGATTAAGAAGGGGCCCGGGAGATAGCATGGAGGTAAGGCGTTTGCCTTTCATGCAAAAGGTCATCGGTTCGAATCCCAGTGCCCCATATGGTTCCCCGTGCCTGCCAGGAGCAATTTCTGAGCATGGAGCCAGGAGTAACCCCTGAGCACTGCCGGTGTGACCCAAAAAACCAAAAAAAAAAAAAAAGATTAAGAAAAATTTTACCACTAATTGTGTTATAAATGCACTAGGCTGAAAATCTGAAATGTTATTATTTCACAATAGTTTTTGTCCTCAAAGAATGTTTACTTATGTTTACCTGGAGATTAAAGGCTTGCTGTTATAGCATAGAAATTAACCTGTGGGATAGGAACTCATAAAGTTTATATTGTAGGAAGGCCTTTCACTCTGAATATTTATCACCGTGACTTGACTTAGGCTTTAGTCGATCAGACATTAGCTATTCACCAAACTGTGGACACCATCTTTGGAACCAGTTCTGTTTTCTGCACCAGCACCAGGAATCAAACTTCTATGGAGGAAGGCTCTAATGCTGCCCTGACACCGATTTGCTTCAGAGTGGATTTATATGACACCCTCATGACTTGGTAACAGCCATAACTTGATTTCAGGGCTGGTTTCCCTGCATCAACACTGAATGATGAGATGAAACCAGAAGATGTTCCATGATACCCTGACTGTGACCTAGGATCTGCACAAAAAGACAGGATCTCTACAGAAATCTTACTGCCACAACTGTGCTTTTACTAGGACCAAGAGGATAGATTTTTGGGGTTATACAACTTAGTCTGCCCAGAGTTTGTAGTTTGGTGATATAGGATGCACTCTGGGTTCATTGGTAGAGGGGAAGTCAACACTGGTGGTGGGAATGTCCCTGATTCACAGTATATCTTAAATTAAACTATGAAGGACTTTGTACATCACAATGGATTCAGTAAAATAAAATTAAAAATTAAAAAATATTAACCTGTGACCACAGAATTAAGGAATATGTCATTTCATGTACTATTTACTGCATATGTAAAGCAAGTTTAGTTTATATTACAATAATAACATAAATGTAAAATGTAGAAATATCCTTATGAAAGAAAAAGATGCTATGTAGTAAATGCAATCTAAAAAAGAAAAAATAAAAGAGAAATAAGAACTAGTTATGAAATAAAATATTTCAACAAATTTTTCAGTATTTATTATTTTTGTTTTAATCTTACACTTTAGTAATTATCTACTATATTATTGGGCAAATTAACTTCTTTAAACTATTATTTTGAATCTATAAAATGCCTTAATAAACTCTTGCTTTATAGGGTTTTGTGTGATGATTTCATTAAATAATACATATAAAAGTTAGTTTTATTCTTGATATACAGAAAGTAGTAATAAGTAACATTTAATTATAGAAAATTTAATTTGTAATGAGCTCAGCATAATTTAGAAAGCAAGAATGAAAGGAAGCTACAAATAATAAATAAAAAATTAATTTCAACTTTGTGCCTTGAAGGAAAAGAAATAACTGATTCATCAGACTTTGTAAATAGTAGTGAATATAGGTACAAACCACAAATTTCTTTAATTTAAACAAGGTGTATTGCTAATTATAATTGGTATTTCTGTGCTTCTTATTAGTTGTAAGAAGAAAAACGCTTTCAGATTAGGGTCTAAACTATTGTTATTGTCTTTAAAAATACAATGTCAAGATTTGAGATAATAGAATAGGGGTTAAGGTACATACCTTACTTGTGCTTGATATGACTTTGACCCCAATAACACATGACCTCCCAAGCATCCCTGGAATGATCCTGTAGGTTCTGAGTCTCACCAGGTTGGCTCTGGTGGTCCCTAGTATCACAGTGCCCAAGCGTCACTGTACCTCAGGTATAAGCACTTAACTGCAAGCCAGGTTTTAGCTGAGTATCTTTTGGAGTGGCTCCAATAACCTCTCTGCACTCTTTGGAGGCTTCCAAATGAAACAGAAAAGAAGAACAAAGCTAGACACGGAAAGAAAAGGTCAATAAAAATTCAGAAATATATTGGTGGCAATCATCTCTGCAGTCACATGAGGGTGAATTATAAGGAAGGAAGCGTTTCCCAAACTTTCATGTGTACACAATCATCCGGGAACCCCATTAAAAGAATATTCAGATTCTGTAAAATCTGGAGATACCTGAAGTTCTGGATCTCCAATTTCTTCTAGGCAATGTTACTGTTCTGACAGTCATGTTGTATATTGTAGTTAATGGCGTTAGGGCACTTTCCAAGTTTTCTATATTCAGGATAATTTTTATAATTAAAAAAACTAGGGGCCCGGGAGATAGCATGGAGGTAGGGCGTTTGCCTTTCATGCAAAAGGTCATCGGTTCGAATCCCGGTGCCCCATATGGTCCCCAGTGCCTGCCAGGAGCAATTTCTGAGCATGGAGCCAGGAGTAACCCCTGAGCACTGCCGGGTGTGACCCCCCCCCAAAAAAAACTAGATAGATATGTTTTATGGTATAAGATGATTCATATTGTATAATTTTAATAATACATATTAAATGTGGAATATATTTTATTAAATATATGCTTAAATAATTCTATGCATAATAACTATGATTCTATATAAATTATGAAGAGTTTAACATGGTGTTGAATATTATAAAAGCATAGTTTTAGATGTACATTATTATACATATATGTATACTAATATATATATACACAAATGCACATGCTTAAAATTATTTGAAACTACCATTGGCTGGTATGTTATTCATCATTTTTCCATTCCTGCTTAAAGTATTTCTTATGTTTAATCCAATTAAAACTTTGATGTACAAATTTCTACATTTGAAACACAATAAGGTCTTAGTGCCATGGAAGAAAAATAGCCCTTGCATCATTGGAAGTGAAGTTAAAAAAAATTCTGTAGCAAAAAAAAAAAAAAGAGAACAAACAAAATAACAAAAATAAATGAAAACAGAGCCTACTACAAACATGTTTTTTCCTTGAAAATATTCACTGGTGATGTTTCTGCATCACACTGACATAAGCAAATGCACTTTGCTTTATTAGAAAATACAATTAAATCCATGTTAATAAAGGACTAGAAAAATGTATGCTAATTAATTTCCTGTCCCATGAAATAAAAAAATTGGGTATAATAACTATACTTAATTATGAAGACCTAATTTTGAACATGTTTCCCTGACATAGGTTTTACTTTTAGAAAATGAAACAGCAAAACAGTAATAATGAAATTTAAGCATGCAGAATTTTACAACACAGTTTAACCAAGCTTCCGATGGTAAGGACCCTATTCATTACTGCCAATATCTGACTGCTCTGAAAGCAAGATTATGCAGTTTTACAGAGATCAATAATATAATAACTGCAAGAATATCAGAGAATGTCATGCATGGAACAGTCAGGTATTAAGAATCAATGCAACCCAATCTAAATGAGTTTGAGGCTGTGGCTCTCATTGTCTTTGCATTGTGCAAAGACCAGCTCAGCGTCTGCTTTGGCTCTGGGTGACAGCGGCCATATTTCATGGCGCTCCTTCCTCAGGCTGTCGTCTGGTGATAAGCTATAATGGATCTGTCTGTAAAAACAGCTGTCTCCTCTTGTTCCCAGGCAGAGATGAAAAAGTACCTCTGCTTTCAGTGACTGTATTAACCTTGACAATAATGAAGAGTGTAATTAACAGTTTTGCCCTAATAAGACTTCATGGGTTTTTTTGTTTATTTAAAAAAAATGTCTTCTATCTCCTTAATGATGTGTTTCATTGTGTCTTTATGGTTAAACATTTTTGGGAGGTCAATAAGCAAAGTATTCCTGTGACTCAAAACTAAATCTGGATTCTCAGAAGTCATCTACTTTTACACAATTGATCTAAATTCTTAATCTCTAGAGAACCAGTACCCTTGTTTTTATTAAGGAATGTAGTTGGAAACAGCTGGGGCCCAAATGATTACAAACAAACAGATCTGATGTACTTGATTCATTAGAATTAATGCTAATTTTGCTTGTATTTTCTAACATCAAATATCTTCCGATATTCTATTTTCTTTACGTAGATTTTTCTTACAATAACAGGGGGTATAGCAAAAGATAATTAGGAAGATATTGTAGAGGGGAGCTATGATGATGGGTTTTAACTCGTAAGAACTTTCAGATATATTATTTCATAATAAGATGTAGCCCACATAACCTAATTACTTTACTAAGATATTCATATATGCACAAATCATGTGAATGTTTTAGGAAGGATGACATACGAATTTTGTGAAGCTCAATATTTTCTCATTAAGTTAATTGGAAATGTTTATTATTTTATCTGGCCATAAATCACCGACGCTTTTAGTGTCATATAAGGATAATTCCAGAGAGTGACTTTCTATTTATTGTTAGCTTGGCAAAGCAACGTGAAGTGAACAGTTTATAGCCCTGATTCCTAGCTGCTTAGATGTGAGGCTGCCAGCTGAAGTCAATTTGGCTAGAGTTAATAGACTTTCTTTAGATCTGTGTTTAGAGTCATTTTTATACTCCGAATACAATATCTAGGAAATGGAACATTATTTGTTGTTTTCTGGTACCATGCCTTTGTAGCAGTGAAGTTTAACACATTATGTCTTTACTTTTGTTCATTTATTCATTAGCTCAAACAAACATCATTGCTAAGTACCGGGAGTACTCTGAGAGGACACCAGCAAGATTTAATTAAACACATATTACATTGATATCTTAGTCTGAACTCCTTAGTCGCAAGAGCTGAAACAAAGGCTAGTAGTATCTTTAGGAAAGTGGGGTGAAAAAATAAAGAGAGGCCCAAGACAGAAAAGCAGGCAAAGACAATTTAGGGTTTTGGTGAATGGAGCTCAGTTCTTCCGAGGAGCTGTGAGACCATGTATCAGAATTGAACTTGAGAGCAAAGATGAAAGTAGAGGTTCATTGACGGTCTTACATTACATTCTGTATGTTTATTCCCGTCTATGTTACACCGGCTGAACGACTTCCACATCCACCACAGAGTGGCAGTAAAGTCCCATGTCCCAATGCTAAAGTGCTGCATCTCCTGGCCTCCAAAATGGTTGGTGTTAGCAAAGTTGGCTGAAAAGATGTAAGATGGGGGAATTCAAGAGATGTCTTAAAGTCGTTTAAGGGCTTAAGGGCTCAATATGTTTCACAACAAAATGAATCTATGATGAAGATGGAAACTTTTTTCTTTTCTTTTCATTTTTCTTTGGCTTTGGGTCACACCTTCAGTGCTCAGGGGTTACTTCTGGCTCTGTGTTCAGGAACCATATGGGATTCGAACCAAGGCCTGCCCTGGGTCAGCTTCTTGCAAGGCTAATGTCCTACAGCTGTGCTATCTCTCCTGCCCCAGGAACATTGTTCTTAAAGAATGTATGAACACAGCCCAGATTTAGCATTCCTGATCAATTTGGCAGGTAAACTTGGTGGGCCACCAAAGATGAGGGCTGGCCTGTAAGAGTGTTAAGACTTTGCTAAGAAGCTGCTGCTAGAGAGGGATCACATTTCCACAATATCTTGCATCTCAATGACAATGGAACTGATTCCATCCATCAGGGGGTGATCTGTGTTCCTTCCTACCAGGTCAAAGTTTCAAAGAGATACAGTTTCTTCTCTTTTAGCATAGAGACAGATGAAGAATTTCTATCAGGATGGTTAGTTACTGGAAAACAAGTTCTAGTGTAATAGAATTGACATCACTGAATACCATCACTGAATACTATAGTTTAGTCAGGAAAATTAACACTTCATTCCAAGAGAGAAAAAAGTAAACTATTTTGTTGACGTTTAATAATTTTAATCGAGTGTCAGAGTTAATAAACAATATCATCTGGAATTATAATAATCAATGTCTCATAATAATAATTACAGTGAATCTAGAATTAGAAAGCAGATCTGGGGTGTTCCCATACTTTGTTGGCGGGAGTGTAAATTGGTGCAGCTACTATAGAAAACAGTGTAAAGAATTTTCAGGCAATTAAAAAAAGAGTTACTCAATGATTAGAAACTCCACAGCTGCATGTTGATTTTAATAAAACAAAAATATTAAGTTTAGAACCTGTATATGCACCTCAAGATCATTTCAGCATCATTTATAAGTAAAAACAAGAGAATCAAATGCCCATAATAGATGAGTGGATAAATAATATATACAGCTATCTTTATAAAGCAAAATATTAATAGTCATTAAAGAATAAAATATTGGCATATTTCTTGGTATCAACAAATATGACCATGAAAAATATCTCAATTTTTAGTGTTTCAGAATTACATAAAATCCTGTAGGGAAAAATAAGCACATTAATTAGAGGGGATTATACATCGAGTACTTTCTATCATTGATATTATTGGTCTCTGATATATTTTTTTAAAAATGGGCACAATTCTCTCTTTTTCTATGCAATACAAAAGTTTAACAATTTTATAGTGACAGTTTTACATGGTTGCTTTCAATAGTATAATATTACAACACCAATTCCATCACCAGTGTTCAATTCCTTTCATTAATGTTTCCAGTTTCCCTGCTGATCCCTGTGTGAAGAAAGCAGGTAAATATCTTGCTATCAAAATTTTTGAAAACAGAAAAATAAAACTTCAAAGTCTCTGAAATATTAAGATCAGCAATGTCAGACATTCCTAGCTATTAGTCATCCATTTATCTTCAGTGAACAGTCAGCATAATGTATCCAGGAGAATAATTGGGGAAATTATAGAGTTTAATAAAATATTTGATATCTTGATCTAGGACATGAGAATGATCACTTAAATAAAAGACTAGCAAGCTTAACATTTAGGATTTGTGTTTCTCATTACATGCAAATGATTTATAAGGTTACATTAAAGTGGTCCGCAGGGGCCTGGGAGATAGCAAGGAGGTAAGGCGTTTGCCTTTCATGCAAAAGGTCATCGGTTCGAATCCCGGTGCCCCATATGGTCCCCTGTGCCTGCCAGGAGCAATTTCTGAGCATGGAGCCAGGAGTAACCCCTGAGCACTGCCGGGTGTGACCCCCTCCCAAAAAAAACCATAAAAAATAAAAAAGTGGTCCTGCAATGTAATCAACCAGACCATACAGGGGTCTCAAACTTGAGGCCCATGGGCTGCAAACGGCCCTCCGTACAACATTTTGTGGCCCTTCCCTAGAGGAATCATTTTTTGTTTTGTTTTGTTTCAGTTGTCTGGGTCACACCCCCCAATATTCAAGGCTTACTACTGACTTTGCACTCAAGGATCACACCGACTTTGCCTCCTGCGGCCCGCAGGTAAATTGAGTTTGAGATCTCTGAACCAGAGCTTCATATATGTAGCAAATGTCTGGAAAAGTAGACCATTGGATAGATCCTAGGATGGACGTGTGCTGGATATTTGTCAAGGGTGGGTAATGGCAATGTATGCATTGACAAAAGTTAGAATGAAGATGTAAGTTGGAAGGTACTGAAGGTAAGGCTGATAAGATACCAATGAAAGACTGGAGGCATAGGGGCCAGGCGGTGGCGCTGGAGGTAAGGTGCCTGTGCTAGCCTAGGACAGACTGTGGTTCAATCCCCCGGTTTCCCATACAGTCCCCCAAGCCAGGAGCGACTTCTGAGCGCATAGCCAGGAGTAACCCCTGAGCGTCACTGGGTGTGGATCAAAAACCGCACACACACATACACACACACACACACACACACACACACACACACACACACAAAGACTGGAGGCATAAGGGAAAAAAACAAGACGTTGCTGGAAATGACAATGGGGTGGTTGAACAGAGATAAAAACCGATCATGGCCCATGGAATATTATAAAATCTTATAAAATGCTAAATTAATGATTATATTAAGAGTTGGGAGTCTCTTCATCCTGAATTTGTTCAGTATTCCTATAAGTAGAATCTGATGACTCCAGTTACAAACTCTGTTTACTCAGAGAGGTCTGGTAGTCTGTGGTACTTTCCTTCTTCAGGGTTCAAGGACAAACTCCTTAGGTTTTCTTTGATGTATATATGCCGTGTAAAGAATAAAATTGTGAGCCGAGAATCAGAAGGGTGCAGAAGCCATCTTGGGTCATGCGGTTTCCAGCTGTCTGAGACTGGGTTTCCTGCCAGTGAGTCTGCCTGCTTCAGAGACTTTAAGAAATCTCCAAGTTCTGTCCTTTGCTTCTCTGTCTTTTCCGAACTCTGGAAGCTCTCCTCAGAGCCCTGGGAAGCGAAGCCCCCAAAAAAGCTGCATTCTGAACCAGCCCAGCGAACAAGTGAGTAAGAACTGGCTGGCTGTGGGGGTTGCCAGGTGGGGGTGCTGATTGCCCTACCTGCGGAGACTCTGCTCTGCTGTGCTTCTTCTGAGGAAACTGAGGACCCTAAGGGAGCTCTGTCTGGTGCTTCTCTGTCTTTTCCAAACTCTTGAAGCTCTCCTCAGAGCCTTGGAAAGCGAAGCCCAAAGACTGTCGCCTAGAGCTCCAGAAGTGGCCACGCACTCTTTCTAACCAATAAACCCCACCAAACACACAGAAAAAAACACACTATTAGTGTGACAATGGGGAAAACTCGCAGGCAAACACCATGCACAGAGAATGAAGATGATAGCTTGGATGACCTTAAAAATTACAACCATCTGATTAACCTCTCAGATAAGGACTTAAAATAGAAATATGGAAGATGTCTGTAAAACTCAAAGAAAGCATAGATCGATCTGAACAGAACATAAAGACAGAAATCAGAAAACTTCAAACTGAAATAGCAGATCTGAAAAACACGGTAGCTCAACTGAAAACCTCAGTGGATGGCCTCGAAAGCAGGGTAAGAGCAGTTGAGGACAGAATAGGAGTACTGGAAGATGAGATGCAGAAAAACTCAACACAGCAGAAGAAATGGGAAAAAACCTTAGGACAAATGATCAGGCAATGGAAAAAGTACTCAAGGAATGTGAACAGATGAAAACAGAAGTCTTTGATAAACTCAGCAGAAACATTGGAGTCCCAGAGACCAAGGTAGGAGATCTCCAGGAAGAATCAACTGTCAAAGACATCATCAAAGAGATACTCCCAGAGTTAAAGACTACATGCAATCAAATCTTTTATGCCTGAAAAGTACCAGCTAAAAGAGACCCAAAGAAAAACACCCCCAGAGACATCCTCGTTACAATGTCAAATCCCACAGATAGAGATAGAATACTGAAAGCAGTAAGACCAAAAAGGGAAATTGCATTCAAAGGATGTAATTCAAAAGACTTACAGCAGACATGTCACAAGACTCTCAAGATCAGAAGACAGTGGTGGGATATTGTGGCAAACTGAATGAAATGAATGCCTCACCGAGAATACTGCACCCTGCCCGACTCAAGTTCAGGTTTGAAGGAAGAATACATAGTTTCATGGATAAACAACAGCTCAAAAACTTCACAGATGATAAACCAACCTTAAAGGAAAAACTGACAGGTCTACTCTAAGACAAGAGAGACCAACAAACAGAAAACTTATCTACAAAGATGACATTAAATCCTATGACAATCATCTCCCTCAATGTCAATGGACTAAATTCACCAATTAAAAGACACAGAGTGACAAAAAGGGTCAAAAAGATGAATCCAACACATCTGAGTAGACAGAACAAACATAGATTCAAAATCAAACAAACAGACTCAAATCAAAGGCTGGAGGAAAGTCATCCAAGCAAACAAAACTCTCAAAAGAGCAGGGGTGACCTTATTAATATCTGATGACACCAACTTTATACTCAGAAAAGTGGTAAGGGACAAAGATGGACGCTATGTACTAATCAAGGGATATGTGCAACAGGAAGAAATCAGACTATTAAACATATATGCACCCAATGAGAGACCAGCAAGTTATCTAATACAATTACTGACAAATCTGAAAGAAGAAATCAATAATAACACAATAATTGTGGAAGACCTCAACACGGCCCTATCAACACTTGATAGGTCAACCAGACTGAAACCCAACAAAAACATACTAGCCCTGAAAAGGGCAATGGAAGAAAGAGGACTATATATATATATATATATATATATATATGTATGTGTATATATACATATATATATATATATGACACTCCATCCCAAAAAAACTGGATACACATTCTTCTCCAATTTACATGGGTCATTCTCCAGGATAGACTACATGCTGACACACAAAACATACCTCCATAAAATCAAGAGGACAGAAATATTGCAGGCTACCTTTGCTGACCACAAGGCTCTGATATTAGATGTGAACTACAAAGCCACACAGAAGAAAAACTTCAACAATTGCAAATTAAACACCCTGCTCCCGAACAACCAGTGTCTGAGATGAAATCAAAAAGGAAATCAAAACTTTCCTGGAAAAAATGATAACGAAGACACAAACTGCCAGACTCTATGGGGCACAGCAAAAGCGGCCCTGAGAGGAAAATTTATAGCTCTATCACAAGCACATATCAGGAAGAAAGAAGGGGCATACCTGAATAACTTAATGACGCAACTCAAAAATTAGAAAATGATCAACAAAATGAACCAAAAATAGGGAGACAGAAGGAAATAGCAAAGCTGAAAGCAGAACTCAATGAAGTGGAAACCCAAAAAGCAATCAGAAAGCACAACGAAGCAGAAGTTGGTTCTTTGAAAAAATAAACAAGATTGATAGGCCATTGGCAAAACTCACAAAGAGAGAGAGAAAGAGAGAGAGAGACAGAGAAAAATCTGATAACCCGTATTAGAAATGAAAAGGGGGAGATCACGACAGATATTACAGAGATCCAATGGGTAATCAGAGACTACTTTGAGAAACTTTATTTTACTAAACATGAGAACCTAGAAGAAATGGAAAAATTATTGGACACTTATAACCTTCCACATTTAAGTAAGGAGGATGTAGCATATCTAAACACTCCCATCACTACTAGGAAATTGAAACTGCAATCAAACATCTGCTCAAAAAGAAAAGCCCAGGCCCAGATGGATTTCCTAATGAATTCTTTCAAATCTTTCAAGAGGAGTTACTACCAGTCCTAGTCAGGCTCTTCATGAAATGGGAAAAAAACGGGAACACTCCCAAACAGCTTTTATGAAGCCAACATCACCTTGATATCAAAACCAGACAGAGATGCTGCCAAAAATGAATATTACAGACCAATATCCATGATGAATGTTGATGCAAAGATCTTCAACGAAATCCTGGCAAATAGTATCCAATATTTCATCAAGAAGATCATAGACTACGACCAAGTAGGCTTCATTCCAGGAATGCAAGGATAGTTTAACATCTGTAAATCTATCAACATCATACACAACATCACCAAGAAGAAAACTAAAAATCACATGATCATATCAAGAGACACAGAGAAAGTATTTGAAAACGTCTAACACCCATTCTTGATCAAAACTCTCAGCAAGATGGGAATGAAAGGAACCTTTCTCAATCTAGTTGAAGCCATATACCACAAGCCAATGGCAAATATTATCCTCAATGGAGAAAAACTAAATGTCTTTCCTCTAAATTCTGGTACAAGACAAGGCTGTCTGCTCTCACCACTCCTCTTCAACATAGTACTGGAAGTTCTTGCTATAGTGATCAGTAAGAAAAAGATATCAAGGGAATCCAAATAGGAAAGGAAGAAGTCAAGCTCTCATTGTTTGCAGACGACATGATACTCTACTAGAAAACCCTAAAGACTCTACCAAAAAGCTTCTAGATACAATAGACTCCTATAGCAAGGTGGCAGGCTACAAAATCAACACACAGAAATCAATGGCCTTTTTATACACCAATAATGATGGGGAAGAGAAGGAAGTCAAGAAGGCAATCCCATTCACTTTAGTGCCACACAAACTCAAATATCTTGGAGTCAACTTGACCAAAGATGTGAAGGACCTTTACAAAGAAAACTATAAAGCCCTGCTCCAAGAAATAAGAGCGGACACATGGAAATGGAAACACATACCCTGCTCACGGATTGGCAGGATTAACATCATTAAAATGGCAATACTCCCCAAAGCATTATACAGATTTAATGTGATCCCTCTAAAAATACCCATGACATTCTTCAAAGAAGTGGATCAAACACTTATGAAGTTTATCTGGAACAATAAACACCATCGAATAGCTAAAGCACTCCTAGGGAAAAGGAAAATGGGAGGCATTACTCTCTTGAACTTTAAACTGTACTATAAAGCAATAGTTATCAAAACAGCATGCTATTGGAATAAAGACAGACCCTCAGATCAGTGGAATAGACTTGAATTCTCAGATATTGTTCCCCAGACATACAATTACCTAATTTTTGACAAAAGAGCTAGAAATCCTAAGTGGAGCAGGGAAAACCTCTTCAACAAGTGGTGCTGGCAGAACTGGTTAGCCACTTGCAAAAAAGCGAACATAGACCCCCCAGCTAACATCATATACGAAGATAAAATCCAAATGGATTAAAAACCTTGATATCAGACCTGATACAATAAGGTATATAGAACAACATGTTGGTAAAACACTCCATGACATTGAGACTAAAGGCATCATCGAGGAGAAAACTGCACTTTCCAAACAAGTGGAAGCAGAAATCAACAGATGGGAATACATTAAACTGAGAAGCTTCTGCACCTCCAAAGAAATAGTGCCCAGGATACAAGATTCACCCACCGAGTGTGAGGAACTAGTCACCCAACACCCAACAGATAAGGGGCTAATATCCAAAATATACAGGGCACTGACAGAACTTTACAAGAAAAAAACATCTAATCCCATCAAAAAATGGGGGGAAGAAATTAACAGACACTTTGATAAAAAAGAAATACAAATGGCCAAAAGGCACATGAAAAAATGCTCCTCGTCACTAATCATCAGGGAGATGAGATACCACCTCACACCACAGAGATTGATGCACATCACAAAGAATGAGAACAATCAGTGCTGGCGGGGATGTGGAGAGAAAGGAACTCTCATCCACTGCTGGTGCAAATGCCGTCTAGTCCAACCTCTATGGAAAGCGATATGGAGATTCCTCCAAAATCTGGAAATTGAGCTCCCATTCGACCCAGCTATTCCACTCCTGGGGATATACCCTAAGAACACAAGACTTCAATACAAAACCCCCTTCCTCACATCTATATTTATTGCAGCATTATTCACAATAGCCGGGCTCTGGAAACAAACAAGATGCCCTTCAACAGATGAATGGTCAAAGAAACTGTGGTACATATAACAATGGAATATTATGCATCCATTAGAAGAGATGAAGTCATGAAATTTTCCTATACATGGATGTATATGGAATCTATCATGCTGAGTGAAATAAGTTAGAGGGAGAGAGAGAAGCAGAATAGTCTCACTCATCTATGGGTTTTAAGAAAAATAAAATTCATGTTTGCAATAATACTCAGAGACAATGAGAGGAGGGCTGGAACTTCCAGCTCACTTCATGAAGCTCACCACAAAGAGTGGCAAGTGTGGTTATAGAAATAACTACACAGAGAACTACCATAATCATGTGAATTAATGAGGGAACTGGAAAACCTGTCTGGAGTATAGGTGGGGGTGGGGTGGGATGGAGGGAGATTTGGGACTTTGGTGGTGGAAATGTTGCACTGGTGAAGGGGGTGTTCTTTACATGACTGAAACCTAATCACAATCATATATGTAATCAAGATGTTTAAATAAAGAAAAAATAAAAAAGAAAGAAAAAGAATAAAATTGTACAGTTTCCCCATCTTTGTAAAATGAGACTCATTTTTTCTAACTTAATATCTATGTGTATACCACACTAAAACTTCTTATGTATATATGCATTATTCTACCCATGATAAGACATGTTTACAATTAAGACATTTGTTTATATGTTAAAGAGATAGCCCAATAGATTGAGTTCATTGCTTGATATGTGGGAGGTCTGGGTTCATGACAATAGATGGTCCCCCTAAACAGCTAGAATTATAGAATCAGAAGTAATCCCCAAGCACTGTTTTAAGGGACTCCATTAAAAAAAATCTATGTGAAATGCAATAAAGTTTGTGAAAATGATCTTGAGATTTTCTTGCAGTATTTAGAAAAGGTCAAAACAGTGAGTGGGTCAGTTTTACTTCAGCAGCAATGACTCAACTGCACACTAAAACCACCTAGGTTGCTAATAAACCTTCTATGAAGACAATACCAGCCCCCAGATCAACTACACGGCTGGTGGTCAGTAGTTCCAGGTGTTGGTGGTTTCTAAAGCTCCCTGGGTAGGTGATCCACTGTGCATCTAAGCATGGAAACAATATTGCTAATAAACAATCTTTCTCTGATACTCAAGCTGTGGTATTCAGATAAGCAGCATCAATGTCACCTGAAAGTCCATTAGGAAAGCAGATATCAATCCCTATCCAAAAATATTGATTCAAAACTTATATTTTAACAAAAACAACAGGAACTCAGATATGCATTTAAGTCTGAACAGCTTTACTCAACCATTTGCCTAAGGTTCCCCATTTTCAATTCAAATTAGTTCTTCAACAAAGTTTTTTAATATCTCTCCATTCACATTAGAAGAAATACATATATCAATATTCAAATATTTAATTTAGATATATTATCTATATATTTCGATGTTTTTATACACACATATGTAAATATAGATATATATTAGTGAAGAAAAATTAACCCTTAGTCCTTAAACTTCAGGTAAGTAGGGCCATTTGTTTCATAGGAAAAGAAACTCAAAACTGAAAATGGGAAAGTGATTGATTTATAACACAAAGGGCAGCTGTGGGGCATTACAGTTCTAGAACGTGTTCTATGACTTAATGCCCGAGCATATTTATCCTGTTACCTGTGTTCAAACATCCCCAGAGGGCAAGTGGAAGGTTGATATACAGGAGTCTGTAATTTACAGGATAATCTTGTTCACTCAATGATACTGACAGAATATCAGGAGTCTTTGCACCGGCTCACAGAAATATTCCCCTTCTATCCCTTCCTAAGTAGAATCTAAGCTATTTAGCAAAATTTAAAGAGTGGGTGATTGTTATAAGCCACCTTTCCTAACATACCCACACTGGACAAAATTTAAGCAATATTATCTTTCCTTTCTCCAGATTGCTGTAGTCTATCACTGTATTTTCATAATATGATTATAGGTATAACTCTAAGATCAGGTAAGATTCGATTTTGCTTTTGCGATAGTAATTTTCTTGAAGATATTACCCTACACCATTCCTCCAGAGCTAGTAATTTTCTTGAAGATATGACCCATACTGTTCCTCTAAAGAAAGCCCTTATAAAACATTGACTTTAAGTTGGAATTCTATAGAAAGCCTTGATTTCCCATAGGAAAGACTTTTTCTCTCAATCTCAGTTTCCAGTGTGAAAATTTTATTATGATTCAATTGGATTTCCAGGAGACTGGGGTGAGGGGATAAAATCTCTAGTTTAACTATTAACTATATTTTTGTGAAATTTGAGCATTTTTATTATTGTTATTGACTTTTCTGATTTCACTATTTGATTTTTGATCTTTTATTGCATTTATAATTCATCAAACATTTATTATATAAAATTCTACTGTATATTAGTACCAATCCCTTTTGGCAACAAATTAGTTAAAAATGGTTCATCTCAATGATTAGTTCTGGTATTTAGCTTGATTATTTAAATAATACTGGGCAGTTTTTAAATCCCTTAATCCTATATCTGACCTAGGATACTGAAGAAAGGTCATTCAGAAGGTCTTCTAAAGGTTATGTTTCCCCTAAGGAAATAGTTGTTCACTGCGACAAAGTAAAACCTAATAAAAAGTACCGGTATCTTTAGCACATTAGAGATAGAAAACATTTCTCATGCTCAAAATTGTTCCCCAAAACAAATAAGGATCTCTGGTACAGAAATGCAGTAACTAAGGTTAGAAACTGGCATCCCAGTGTGTTGCATTTCAAGTTCTATGTGATGACCAATAGCTTGATTATCTTTTTAACATGAAGGTATAATATGAGGCAAGTGATTCTCCTTTCATAAACAAAATTTTAGGTGAGTCTATTATTGCCTATCTGTAGAGCATAGTTTAGTCACAAGGTCCTGAAATAAAAATCCAATTTTTTAAAATTATTGGATTGAAGGTTTCATATTCTAAACTAAATGGGTAAGTGTGCAACAAGTGTACAGGACATGGGGGTTCTAGTCCAAGTTCTTTCATCGGCAACCCTGAAAATTTTATCACAAGTTCACTTACCCTGCTAGATCTATATTTCTCATTTCTGCTGATTTCTTTATTTCAATAATATTTTATTCTTCAAAATTACAAACATGTTTGCATTTGGGTCTCAGTCATAAAATGAACAGCTCCATTCACCTGTGTAGCATTCCCACCTACAATGCCCTCATCTGTCTCTCCTCCCCATCTTCTGCCTGTATTCGAGACAGGTATTGTACTTCCTTCGCTCATTACCATTGTCATAGAGTTGTTAGTGTAGATATTTCTCTAACTGCACTCACCATTTTTTGTGATGGGCTTCATATCATGAGTCTGTCCTTTCAGCCCTCATCTCAATTGTCTCTGCGTATAATTACAATAATGTATATTATTTTTCTTAAAGCCCATAGATGAGTGAGACTCTTCTGTGTCTATTATTTCACTCAGAATAATACCATATTTTCCAGGATATAAGACAACTTTTTAATCCATGAAAAACTTCTTAAAAGTCGGGGGATCATCTTATACACTGGTATATGGCATGCTGAAACTTATTTCCGCTTCAGAGATGAGTGCTTCACCCCCTTCTTTCTGATAGCATCCCTCTGGGAGGCGCTCTGTCTCCTTCTAGCTGTCTTATTAATTACTGTACCCCAGCCAGCTGCTCTTAGGGGGACCCCTCTCCCTGTTCTCAATGTAGATCAGTGTTTTATGTTTACATGTTTGATGACAAATTGCCTTATGTTTATAAGTGACAGTTTTCCAGCTAAGTATATCATTACATAAGCATTTGAATTAAAATTTTCATATTGAAATCAAATCTTACGTTTTTTAATTTCCATTTGGTGTGTATTAAAAGAGAGGTAGTCTTATGTGACGAATATAGCCTAAAATCTACATTTTAACAGGAAAAGTAGGAGGTTGTATATGCCCATTCGTTTTATACACCAGAAGATACGGTATATTCATGTCCATTCATGTATAGGAAAATTTCATTATTTCATCTCTTTTGATGGCTCCATAGTATTCCATTGTGTATCTGTACCACAGTTTCTTTAGCCACTTACCTGTTGTCGGGCATCAGGGTTGTTTCTAGAGTCTGGCTATTGTAAATAGTGCTGCAATGACTATAGGTGTGCAGAAGACATTTTTATTGTGCTTTTATGTTTCTAGGGTATATCCTTAGGAGTGTTATGGTTGGATCATATGGGAACTCAATTTCCAGTCATCTAAGGAATCTCCATATTGTTTATCATAAAGGCTGCACTAGATAGCCTTCCAACCAGCAGTGAATGAGAGAGTTCCTTTCTCTTCACATCCACACCAGCACTTATTGTTCTTATACTTTGTGATGTGTGACAGTCTTTGTGGCATAAGATGGTAGCTAACTGCTTTTTTGATTTGCATCTCCCTTAGTGATTAGCGATGTGGCGCATTTTTTTTTCATGTGTCGTTTGGACATTTGTAGTTCTTCTTTGAGGAATTGTCTGTTCATTTCTTCTCTCCATTTTTTATTTCCTTGTTAAGTTCTGTCAGTATCTTGCATATCTTAGATATCAGCCCCTTATCTGATGGGTATAGTATAAATAGTTTCTCCCATTCTGTGGGTGGCTTTTGTATACTAGGTACTATTTGCTTTGAGATGCGGAAGCTTCTCAGCTTATATATAGTCCCATTAGTTTATCTTTGCTTCCAATTTTTTTTGAGAGTGCTGTTTCTTCTCTTAAGATGCCTTTAGTCTCAGTGCCATGGATTGTTTTACCTATGTGTTGTCCTATATTTTTTATGTATTTAACTCTTTAATCCATTTTATTTAACCTTTATGGATAGTGTGAGATGGAGGTCTGATTTCGCTTTTTTGCAAGTGACTGATCAATTGCTCCAATACCACTTGCTGAAGAGGTTTTCCTTGCCCCATTTTGCATTCCTTGCCCCTTTATCAAAGAATAAATAATTATATATCTGGGAAACATTTTCTGTTTTTTTTTTTTTTTTTTTTTTGGTTTTTGGGTCACACCCGGCAGTGCTCAGGGGTTACTCCTGGCTCCATGCTCAGAAATTGCTCCGGGCAGGCACGGGGGACCATATGGGGCACTGGGATTCAAACCGATGACCTTTTGCATAAAAGGCAAAAGCCTTACCTCCATGCTATCTCCCGGGCCCCGGGAAACATTTTCTGAATACTCAAATCTACTCAATTGATCTGAGGGTCTGTCTTTATTCCAAAACATTGCTGTTTTTTTTATTTGTTTGTTTGGTTGGTTTTTGGGCCATACCTGGCAGTGTTCAGGGGTTACTCCTGGCTCTGTGCTGAGAAATTGCTCCTGGCATGCTTGGGAGATGATATGGGATGCTAGGAATCAAACCCATGTCCATCTGGGCTGGCCGTATGCAAGGCAGATGCCCTACTGCTGTGCTATAACTCCAGCCCAATACCATGCTGTTCTAATGACTATTGCTTTATAATACAATTTAAAGTTGGGGAAAGTGATGCCTCCCATATTCTTTTCCCAAAGGGTTGCTCTAGCTATTTGTGAATGGTTATTATTTCAAATAAATTTCAGGAGTGTTTGATCCACTTCTTTCAAGAATGGCATGCGTATCTTTAGAGGAATTGCATTAAATCTGTACAATGCTTTGGGGCGTATTGCCATTTTAATGATGTTAATCCTCCCAATCCATGAACAGGGCATATGTCTCCATTTCCTTGTGTCCTCTTTTATTTTTTGAAGCAGGGTTTTGTAGTTTGTATAGGTCCTTCACCTCTTTAATTAAGTTGACTCCGAGTATTTGATTTTGTGTGACATTAATGTGAATGGGATTGCTTTTTTAATGTCCATTTCTTCTTTATCATTATTTGTGTATAAGAAGACCTGGGGGCTGGGCGGTGGCGCTAAAGGTAAGGTGCCTGCCTTGCCTTGTGCTAACCTAGGTCGGACCGTGGTTCGATCCCCCGGTTCCCCATATGGTCCCCCGTGCCTGCCAGGAGCGACTT
This sequence comes from Crocidura indochinensis, assembly GCA_004027635.1. Classification (NCBI taxonomy): domain Eukaryota; kingdom Metazoa; phylum Chordata; class Mammalia; order Eulipotyphla; family Soricidae; genus Crocidura; species Crocidura indochinensis. Next base: position 8,540 of record PVKC010002106.1, on the reverse strand, counting down.
CTGAGCGAATAGCCAGGAGTAACCCCTGAGCGTCACTGGGTGTGACCCAAAACCCCCCCCCAAAAAAAGAAGACCTTTTATTTTAACGTGTTAATTTTGTAGCCATCCACTTTGCTATATGCATCTATTGTTTCTAGAAGATTTTTGGTAGAGTCTAAATAGGGTTTTTAGGGTTTTCTGCAGCCAGAAGTCATTCCTGGAAGGCTTGGGGATGTCAGGATGGTTTTTAGGGTTTTCTAAATATAGTCCCATATCATCTGCAAACAAGTGAGAGCTTGACTTCTTCCTTTTCTATCTGGATGCCCTTGATATCTTTTTCTTGCCTAATTGCTATGGCAAGAACTTCCATCACCATGTTGAATAGAAGTAGTGAGAAGGGGACGCCTTTCTTCTACCAGATTTTATAGGAAATGCTTTTAGTTTATTTCCATTGAGAATATTATTTGCCAATTTCTTGCTGTAGATGCCCTTGACTATAATGAAAAAAGCTCCTTTCATTCTCATCTTGTTGAGAGTTTGTATCATGAATGGGTGTTGGACCTTATCAAATGCTTTATCTCTATCTATTGATATGATGATATGGTTTTTATTTTCCCTTTTGTTCATATGGTATATTCTGTTGATTGATTTACGTATGTTAAACCATACTTACATTCTTGGAATAAAACCTATTTGGTCATAATGTATGACCTTCTTGATGAGGCGTTGGATCTTATTTGCCAAGATTTTGTTGAGTGTCTTTGCATCTGTGCTCATCAGGGATACTGGTCTGTAACTTTCCTTTTTGGCAGCATCTCTGTCAGGTTTTGGTATCAGGGTGATGTTATCTTCATAAAAATTATTTGGGAGTGTCTGTGTTTCTTTAATTTTCTGAAAGAACCTGACAAGTATTGTTAGTATTTCCTCTTGAAAAATTTGAAAGAATTTGTTAGTGAATCCATCTGAACCTGGGCTTTTGTTTTGGGGAATACTTAGTTTTGATTACCATTTTAATTTCCTCAACAATGATAGGTCTGCTTAGATATGCTAGATCATCCTGGTTCAACCATGGAAGATATAAGAGTCCAAACATTTATCCATTTCCTCCAGGTTCTCATGCTTTGTGTCATAGAATTTCTCAATGTAGTCTCTGATTATTCTTTGAATCTCCATATTATCTGTAGTGGTCACCCCTTTTCATTCCTAATACTATTTATTAAGTTTCTCATTCTCCCTTTCTTTGTGAATTTTGCTAATGGTTTATCAATCCTGTTTATTTTTCAAAGAACCAACTTCATTGATCTTTCGAATTTTTTTTTTATTTCGACTTCATTGATTTCTGCTCTAAGCTTTGTTATTTCCCTCTGCCTACCTATTTTTGGTTCATTATAAATTTGGTTCATTATAAATTTTCCTCTTAGTACCACTTTTGATGTGCCTCACTAATTCTGGTAATTTGTGTCTTCATTTGCATTTGTTTCCAGGAATCTTTTGATTTACTCTTCAATTTCATCTCTTACCCACTGGTTGTTCAGTAGTGAGCTGTTTAATTTCCATGTGTTAATTTTTCTTCTGTGTTCCTTTGTAGTTCAGTTCCAATTTCAGTGCATTGTGTAGTCTTAGAAAGTAGTCTGTACAATTTCTATCCTCTTGATTTTATAGAGGTATGTTTTATTTTTTTAATTTTATTTATTTATTTATTTGGTTTTTGGGTCACACCTGGCAGCGCTCAGGTGTTACTCCTGACTCCAAGCTCAGAAATTGCTCCTGGCAGGCACGGGGGACCATATGGGGCACCAGGATTCGAACCGATGACCTTTTGCATGAAAGGCAAATGCCCCATGCTATCTCCCGGGCCCCAGAGGTATTTTTTAAGGGACAGCATGTGATCTATCCTGGAGAATGACCCATGTCCATTAAAGAAGAATGTGTATCCAGTTTTCTGGGGGATAGAGTGCCCTATATATATGTATATCTCTCTCTAAATATATAGATACATACATACATACATGCATATATAGTGCCATATAATACATATATATGAAATAAATTGACCTAGTAGATCTCTCTATATATGTATATATATATATATATATATAATTTCTTTTAATAACAACGCCAGCCATACCAGCTCATGCATGTCAGCAGATGTAGGCTGTCTCTGCCCATTAAGGGTAGAGCCTGAGGCATGCAGCTACTCTGCTTTGCTTCACAGCCGCTCACATCTTCTAGCCAATGAACCCAAACACAACATGTAGAAAACAACACACTACAAGTGTTACAATAAGGAAACAATGTAGGTCAACACTATGCATAGAAAATGAAGATGGCAGCTCTGATACCCTGCAAAGTGCCAACCACCTATTTAGCCTCTCAGATAAGGAGTTTAAAGAAGAAATATAAAGATTCTCATAGAAATCTAGCATATTTACCCCTTATATAATGAATAAGCCAAAACACTGTTCTCACACACAACTGCATGTGGTTCCTGCTATTCATGATTTGCCAACTCTCGTGCATCCATTTTCTGAGGGGATTCCGAGAAATTACCTGAAACATCCAAAGAAGACTGTGGCACCTTCTAGCACATAATCCTGGTATTTTTTTGGGTGGGTCATACTCAGAGGTACTCAGGGGTTACTCCTGGCTCTGATCTCAGAAATTGCTCCTGGTAAGCTTGGGAGACCATATGGGATGCTGGGAATTGAACTGGGCTCCATCATGGGTAGGCCATATGCAAGGCAAATACCCTACCACTGTGCTATTGCTCCGGTCTAAGTTAGATTGTTTTAAAATTTTTCTTTATATGTTAACTGTGCCAAAGATTTACAGCTTCTACAATTTGCTAAGTAAAGCAAGTGCTTCAACTGTTAAAAAAAACCTAATAGGTGCTTAATAACTGGGAGGAAAGAAGTGTGTGAACTGGAGAGTGTGTGAATATTTTTTATGCTTTAAAATTCTTGGAAAATATTATGACTCTTTTATAAACACCCTCACGGTTAAACACAAGAAACAACTTCACCACAAACTAGTGATATCCTGACATAGACTCTGTTGTATCAAACTGTGGTAGATTGATGCAAAAATCCAGTGTCATGGTCTCTCATATCCAAGTTCTTTGCAATAGAACTCTGCAGGTTTTCTAATCAAAAGATGTGTGTTTTTCTTTTCTTAATATTTGATTTGGTTACACAATTTACTTAGGTCAACTAAATGCAGCTAAAATGATATTATGGCCTATTTGAGCCTCTCTTCCTCTAAAGATTGATAGCTTTGGGCCTTACCCAGTTACCATGTGAACAAACCTTTGTCTGGCTGGAGAACAAGAAGAGATTTAGAGGAGACACGAGCTATCTCAGCTGAAGCCATCTTGGACCAGCCCACTGGGCAGCTGATCACACACACATGAAAGAGCACAGATGAGGCCAGAATTGCCAGCTGAGCAGAGTCCAAATGATCCTCTTGTAGTATAGTGGGAAACAACAGATGCGTATTGTTTAAGTGCTTTGAAAAGACTGTAGAAAGATATGTAACACATAAAACTTGCCATTTATTTATTCTTCTCTTTGACTTCACTTGTTTTGGTTCTGCTTAGTACAGAAGCCTACAAGAAAAAGTCTTGCCTGGGATAAAAGTTCAGGTCAAAACCAGCGCACAGAGATTGTGTAGTCTGACATTCTTACCCTCAAATGCAATAGCAATATAACATGTCACCATTCCTTTTTGCAAAGATATACTAAAAAAAAAAGGTGAAATCTTATGTATAGAAATAAGCTCTTATCTACTAGAGATAAGAGTCCATACATTTTATAATACAGGGGCACGTCCCACCCTAAGCATGTGTCATGTGGACCCAACTTAGACTCCACGTGATCAGACAGCAACCGCCCAATTCTGAGCCCTAGAGCCCCGACATAGAACCAATGCAGTTCCCCGAAACAGCACCAGAACCAAACTACGCCTGGGAAATTCCTAATACCGCTTGAGCACCAGCTTGCACCAGTTTTGATACAACATCCTGACAATGAGGAAATGGCAACAAGAGCAGGCTGGCCTATCTAATTTTACCTAGTGGTAAGATGAAATCAGAAGACACTTTCTCCTTTGATCTGTGCAAAAACCAAGATAGCTAACTATAGAAGACTGATCTTGACAACCATGACTGGGCAGAACTTATCCTGGGACCAATAAGGAAGACTCTAGCCTAGGCTTTAGCCTAGGATTTGTACAATAACCAAGATCTCTAATTCCAGTGGTCTGACTTTGACAACTGGAACAGAGCAGATCTTCTGGAAATATAATGAAGGACTCTGTCCTAGGCTTATCCTAGGATCTGTGCAAAAACCAAGACCACCAATTACAGAAGACTGACTACAGCAACAGTGATGGAACAAAACTGCTAGAACAGTAAAGAAAGATGCTATCCCAGACTTCATCCTATGACTTCTGCAAATACCAGAATCTCTAGTTAGAGGCCTGATTCTATCGGCCATAACTGAGTGGAAAGTTTCCTGGCACCATAAAAAGTCTTTGGGGCATAAAAAGGAGCGTGTACTGAACCTGTAGTTACTCCTATGACAGTATGATTCAAGAGCAGAGAAACCCTGTTTCTTTTAGGACAAGGGACTTCCCTTCCTAATCTCCCCAATCTTTACTATGCCTATGCAGGTGAAAAAACAAAACAAAACAAAACAAAAAACAACTAAAAAACCCTGCCACACCAGGTCTCCTTTCTTCTTTTCTTTTCTTTTCTTTTCTTTTCTTTTCTTTTCTTTCTCTTGGTCTTGTGGTTATTGTTTGGTTGTTATATTTGTTGCTATGGTGCTTTTTTTTGTAATTGATGGTTTTGATCTTTTGTTTGAATTTTGTTTCTTTTTTTATTTTGTCTATTTGATTGTTGTTGGTTTTTATTTTTTGTGTTTAATTTTCCTTTTTTTGTTATGATTTTCTTCTTTTTTCCCCTTTCTCCTTTTTAAATTAATATTTATAACCTCCACAACAACTCCTCCCTTTTTTATTTGTTTTTTTTTTTTATATTTTGTTTTTTTTTCTTTTTTCATTTTCTTCTTATTTTTTCCAAACAGAACCACATAAGTTGAATCATTTTGTTCTACCTCATAAATTGAGGTGGGGGGGAGAAAAGGACGTTACCAGAAACAGTCATATGGACATTGAGTAGACTTAAACACCAAATTCCAAGTTAACGGCAACAGAATCAATACCCTATCTTCAACAAGCTATACACAGATTGAAACAGTGATATGAGCATTCTGGGGAACCAAGCAGGGGGATGCTGGGAACAGGGTTGGAGGGAGGACAACACTGGTGATAGGAATACCCCTGATTCAATGTGACTATATACCTTAAATATTACTGTGAAAGACTTGTAATTCATGTTGGTCACAATAAAAATTATTTAAAAAAAGAGTTTTATATGTTTTAGATATAAATATTTAACCATATCCTGATTTACAAATATTTCTCCCATGCTGTGTCCTTGTGTTTTCTCTTCCTTGATATATTTATTCACAAAGTTAAATTTACTGACACTTTTCTATTGATGCTTGTGTTTTTTGATTCATATTTAAGATACAGTTACCAAATTCAAAGGCATGAAGATTTCCCCTAATTTCCTCTTTAATATTTATATTGTTTAAGCTCTTCAGTTTAGATATTTATTTTAATGTTTACATATATAAAAAGAAAGACTCCTTTCATCCTATTTTTGCATGTGGAAATTCAGTTTTCCCAGTACCATTTAATAAAAGGTAATTTTTCCCACTGAATAGCTTGAGACCCTCGGTGAAAATCATTTGAGCATATATGTGAGGGTTATTTACTGGGGTACTCTAGTCTGTTTCATTGGTCTAGGTGTCTATATATGTCAGCTCCATAAGGCTTTCACTATTTTTGTTGTAATATGCTAAATTTTAACACAGAAAGTGGGGTCTTTCAACTTTTTAAAAGGTGTATGTATTTTGGATCCCTTGAGATACTAAAGATCTTTTTTCCTATTTCTGAAAAACTATTGAAATTGAGATGTGGATAGCACTGAATCTGTAAATATCATTGGGTCAAGAGTTACATCTTAGTATACTAAGTATGCCAACCCATGGACACAGGATGAACTTCTCTATATTTTATATTCTAATTTGTCCTCAGCATTGTAGTGTGGGCTTGAGAAAATTTTGAATTCTAGATCTGGTGTACTTTGTCATATAACTGTATTTAAATATTATGTGACTAACACTCTGAATATTAATTCAGACCACTAATTCAAAATTCACTGATTTAATTCTAAACCTCACTGACTAGAAAACTCCCAGCAAGGGTTGCATTTTTAAAAATGAGAAACAATATTCAGTGAGACTACCCTACCCTTATGTCTTCTACAGGAATAATGTTTTTGTTTTCTGTTGCCTTCTCTACGCAGTTTGTCTGTGACATCAAATGGACAGAAACAAGCTAGGCTAAGGCACATGGATGGCTGGAGGGTACTTTGCCTATTTTGGGAGTAAGCCATAAGCCTCTTATGGCTTATGGTATTTTTTAATTTTTGTCCGCCAATGATCCAAAACTTCTCTTCTACATACCAGAAATATCAAATTTCTAAGTTCTCCCACCTATTTAAGTTGTTTTTGAGAAGTGTACTATTTCAGAAATCATTTTTCAATGGAACTTAAAATGATAAAGCAGATAACCTGGAATTCAACCTCTTTCCCACAGACTAAATAAAAGGAGAGCCTGCAAAGATAGCCACAGTTTTCTAATGTCCAGTGCAAGTATAATTGAATTCATTGTAAAAAGTAAGTGGAGGTCAAAGAGGAAAATTCAAGAACTGCTGTGGAATGGAAGAAAACAAGAAATAAGAACCTAAATTATAAAGGTTGCATACTCTGTACATTTTTAAATTGACCTTTAGAGATTCCAGCCACTCCAGAAGTCATCTTTAATCATATCTCACTGACAATTGAAAAAGTTACAATGATTGACTAAAGTTCTCAGCTTACAAGTGATAGTAGAGGATTGTAATGCAATTTCAATTCTCCACTCTTTTCTCTGTATCCACCATTATCCATACAAATACACATACAACATACATAATGAACAGACTAATATGTAAGGGGATTATTATCATTATTAATATTATTATTAAGGTTTGGGTGCCACATCTGGTGGCACTCAGGGGTTACTCCTGACTCTGCTCTCAGAAATCGTTCCTGGTAGGCTTGGGGGACAATAAGGAATGCTGAGGACGAAGCCCAGGCTAATTGCTCACAAGGCAAAAGCCATACCCACTATTCTATTTTTCTGGGTCTCAGGAATTATTTTATGTTGAACAAAAACAGTTTTAAATGAGCTTTGAATTTTTCTCTGGGGCAGAAGCAGTATGTGGGAAAATCCTCCATGGATACAAGGTGCTGATTCACTGACTCAAACAAAGCAAAATGTACAGCCTTGAGGAAAAGAAGTGGGTTGAACAGAACAGTTTCACAAAAGCAGGAGGAAGAAAATAGAGGTGATAGAAATCAAGTAAATGGATGGCTGCCTTCTCCTACCATATAAAAATGGCTGCAGATTACACTGCCTAGGAAAGACCCAATGTTTCATCCCCCTCTAACAACTCCAGCTATCCAGAAACTCCTTGTATCTTTTGAACTTTATGTGAGAATTGGCTGCTCTTCTATCTAGAAGTGCCTGTGATCTTTCCTCTTGAGGTCACTATACAAACCAGCTTACTATGCTTTCTGATGCTACTTTATTGAAAAGGTTTCCACTCAGCTTTCTGGGTTGTGTGCCACAATAAAAAAAAGGTAAATAAATCAATTTGTCTTTCCCATGAGAGATACCCCTGTCTTAGAAGACTAGAAGATAAAATATGATCGATTACACTTGCTTCTTTTGTTTAGTTTGCTTGATATTTTTAAAAAAAGTTTTCATTGTCTTGAAAGACTAGATCAAGTAAATAAATTTATATTTCATGAAAAATTCTGCTCCTTAAACATCAGGCAGGATGAGGAATTTCTTGCAAGTTAAAATTATTTTTCAAGAGAAAACCCAACTATGATTTATATAGAAGATTCTTTCTGTATTTTGATTAGATGCTGCGTTCGCATTTGACTAATTTGAACTCATTTTGAATTTCAGCTTTATCAAGTGTCACATATAAACAAAGCTATTTACTAGCTAATGATCTAGCAAGAAAGAGCTTTGCAGTGTAAATGTGTAAGAACAGGTTGAACTGCATAGAAGTACATTGAGATTCTCAAGACCTGACTGACAGATGCTATCAAGATAAAGGCAATTGGCGCAGGTCTGGAAAGCCTCTGAAGCTGCATAGGTTTTCTTCACCTAGTACAGTGGGGTTAACCATTGACTGGTTTGTTTAATAGGTCTAATTCTATTTGATTTTAGATTTAGTGGCCATATCTAGCACTGAGCCAGTAAGAAAAACTGTATATTTTACCCTAGAACTTTTGACTCTAAAATTTATGCCTCAGTATCTCCAAATTGGTAACATTTTATTGAACATCTTACTTTCTTTATATCTACCTACCTAC